>MEHQ01000885.1:0-37500 GCA_008828725.1 Saccharina japonica
ACAACTAGTTTTTAGTGTGGAACACGCCACCCTACACCCTTGACAGCGCATGTTTTGCCTTGCTTGACATGTCTCCTCATCGTTGCTATATACTACTGCTAGTTTGCTCTACTGCCGAGAAATCCCAGTGACACATTTGGCACTGGCAACAGTTTAGGGCAGTCACTACCGCCTAGCTCTCCGATCTCGGCACGGCTTTCGACACAAATAGCACAGGACGGTCGTCCAAATAGCGGGCCTCTATCAGTCCCGAGCGTGTCTGAATCGGTTGCAGTGTACGCGTCGCGGCCAAAAGCCAAAAAAAAACAAAGCAAGCGAAGCGAAGTGCAGACGAAGTGCGAAGTGCAGACGAAGTGCGAGGGACGAGAGACAGACAAACCTCAATATTAAGGATTCTTTAATATAAAGCCACGCTGCGGCAGCTTTCAGAACTGTTTTTTGTCCGTTTGTGTCCGTTCGCGACCAGGGGGGTACACCCCCACGGGCACGTACCCAACCCATTAGGAAGAGCATCTATTGATGCTTCGAAGGGCTGCGCCCTTCTCAGCATCAATATCTCCTCATTACAAGACCACGTGGCGAATGAGGAGCGTGACAGACGCCTTCAAGTGGTCAAACTCCTAACTGCATTAAGCTACTGCGTTGGCGGCTCTTCTCTTTTGCTGTGTTCCTGCAATTAATTGTCATTGATGGGATCGTTTTTTATTCTAAGCGATTTGGGTCAGCACATAAACCTTTTTTTATGACCGGCAGGTAATTGATGGGTGTGCGTGGTGGTGAGAGATTTACTGGGTTGTGGTGGTCGGCTAGTTAGTCCCACAATCACCAACACCACCCACCAACATTTATGTATTAAGCGATGCGTGTCAGCGCCAAAACCTTGTACGAGTACAGAGAAAAATGTAAACAAATAAATCTGAATCATTTCATATTCGTTTTGTGTTGTATTATATTTTTGCTCGATATTTTGTAAAATCTGTATCGGTATCAGGTCGTTGGTCCTGGGCTGGTAGTCCCACAATCACCAACACCACCCACCAACATGTTATTGTTAAGCGATGCGTGTCAACGCAAAAACCTTGTACAGAGAAAAATGCAAACAAGAAATCTGAATCATTTCAGAATTCGTTTTTTTGTATTAGTCTTATTTGCTCGTATTTCGTAAAATCTGTATCATTTCAGAAATCGTTTTTTATGTCTTTTGTTTTTATTTTTTTGTTTGGCTGTGTCGTTGGGTTCTCGTACCCGGTACGTTGGCCAAAACAAAACTGCTGCTGTTATGTACCAGGCACTGCTGCTGCTATGCCTGGTAATGGCAACGGTTGTCTGACGTGGGGACCACAAAGGTTCGCCTTACCAGCGACCAGGGCAACAAGGCTCTTTCGCTGCGTTCGGGGGGTGGAGTGTGTCGTTCTTTATTGGCCGATACTCGAACCACATCAGGCGATCCATACCACCCTGCGACGCCGGAAAGCCACCACCAACCACCACACAGCCACATTACGAGGCAACAACAACTTCTGCGTGCTCCTGGGTCTGGCGTGGGCGGATGGTGGGTGTGCATGTGTGCGTGGTGTGTGCTGGGTGAGGGGGTGCGGGGTTTACGTTTTATTGTGCGCGGATGTTCCTCGACAAATCTGACATCGATCATGTACTCCACCTGCTGCCAACGCGCAAGCACCAACCCGCCATCAGAACAAACTTCTGGCTCTGGCTGTTGGCAGGGGGGTTGCATGTCGTTTTGGTTTTGGTGAGGTGGGTGTGTGCTGTGTGCGATGATGGTCTTCCTCTTCTCGTCCGATCATCACCGTTGTTGCTCTACTGCCGAGAAATGTGGTCTTCACTTTCAACCCTTGACAGCCTTGACATGCCGTGACTGTCACCAAACAACTAGTTTTTAGTGTGGAACACTCCACCCTACACCCTTGACAGCGCATGTTTTGCCTTGCTTGACATGTCTCCCGACATAAAAAAAAAAGCAGCAGCAGCAGCAGCAGCAGTGTTCTGGAATATATGGCAAGCGCTGGTCTGGTGTACGGATGTATCATAAAAAAAAAAAAACATGCTGCTGCTGCTGAACGAGTGCGTACCAGGAACCACCACCAAACCACGGGACGAAGCCACCACCAACCACCACCAGCCACTACGAGCAACAACAACTTCTGGTGCTCCTGCGGCTCGTGGGGCAGGGGTGGTGGCGGTGGTGGTGATGGTCGTCGTTGTGGTGTTTGCTGGTGATGGTGGTGTGTGTGCTGGTTGCTTTTTTAGTTGTGTGCGATGATGGTCTTCCTCTTCTCGTCCGATCATCACCGTTGTTGCTCTACTGCCGAGAAATGTGGTCTTCAGTTTCAACCCTTGACAGCCTTGAATGCCGTGACTGTCACCAAACAACTAGTTTTTAGTGTGGAACATCCACCCTACACCCTTGACAGCGCATGTTTTGCCTTGCTTGACATGTCTCCTCATCGTTGCTATATACTACTGCTAGTTTGCTCTACTGCCGAGAAATCCCAGTGACACCATTTGGCACTGGCAACAGTTTAGGGCAGTCACTACCGCCTAGCTCTCCGATCTCGGCACGGCTTTCGACACAATAGCACAGGACGGTCGGCCCAAATAGCGGGCCTCTATCAGTCCCGAGCGTGTCTGAATCGGTTCAGTGTACGCGTCGCGGCCAAAAAAAAGCAAAGCGAACGAAGTGCGAAGTGCAACGAAGTGCGAAGTGGACGAAGTGCGGGAGAGCAGACAAACCTCAATATTAAGGATTCGTTAAATAAAGCCACGCTGCGGCAGCTTTCAGAACTGTTTTTTGTCCGTTTGTGTCCGTTCGCGACCAGGGGGGTACACCCCCACGGGCACATACCCAACCATTATGAAGAGCATCTATTGATGCTTCGAAGGGCTGCGCCCTTCTCAGCATCAATACCTCCTCATTATTAATAGTATACTTCGTATTCATTTACTATCTTGTCGATCAACCTTGAAATCCTTTCTCATAACCTTTTATGATTTCCTCTAAATATCCTGCTGGCTTGTACATAATAGTATTAGCCTATTTCGGATGTGTTCTGTGGTGTTGGAATATACAACATGGTGTATACCGTCTGGTTACGACAAACAATGTATACTTGTAGTATGGTGTATTGTGTTGGCACATTGATTTGGGAGCTCTGTGGTATAAAGTACTGCTCGGATGAACAGTCTCTGTTAATCCTGTTCGGAATATAAATAAATGTGGCGTGCCTTACCGCCGTGCTTGTCGCATACGAGTTTATCCAGTCGATATCATCTGTTCGTTTATGTTTTTCCTTCTTCATATCGTATAACAGTAAATACATACCGTTTTCGGCACCAACAATGCTCAATTCGACGCAGCAAGTAGACTACGGAAGAAACGGCTGATAAGTCTTCTCGCGATACAAATGGACACACGAACGGTAATGGGGAGGGTGGAGAGTAGGCCTGCTA
Organism: Saccharina japonica; assembly: GCA_008828725.1. Classification (NCBI taxonomy): domain Eukaryota; class Phaeophyceae; order Laminariales; family Laminariaceae; genus Saccharina; species Saccharina japonica. The sequence goes on from MEHQ01000885.1 coordinate 3,469, forward strand.
TGCGACCCCAGATTTGCGAGTTAGGAAAAAAGGCTGTAGAAGGGAAAGAAAAAAGAAAGGCGAAGATACAGTAAATGTGGGAAAATGGGGAAACAAAAAATGCCCACACATCCCTGAACCTCTCTCGCCCACATGATAGTTTGCGAAATATTTTCCAAAGTTGGGGAATTCGACTTTCCATGCCGACCAAGGCGGCTCGTGGCTGCGATCAGGATGACGTGCATGCCCTGCCCAGCTAATCATCATCATATGAAGCACCCAATAATGATTTACAAACTACATCGTTGTTGGACAGGTCGTGGATGCTTCTGTGACTTGTTGTCCAAATAGTGCGGAATGGTGTACGAGTACGCATGTATACCACTGGACATTTGCCCGAAAATCAGGAATAAAGTACAAATTCACAAGTTGAAATACTTCTATTATTAATAACAAAATTTCCAAGGTTGGTTGTGTTCTGTAGGGTACCTACAAGCAGTACCAACCCCGGGGTATTAACCCGGGTATTAGAGTGTTTGCGCAAAAGTCTTTTCAGAAAATAATTTTCTGGACGCTAAAAAAAGTGAATTTCCTTTCCCTCACGATTTCTTAGAGTTTGCGCAAAAGCAAACCCAAAAAAGACTTTGCAAACCCTTCGTGCCGTATGAAACAGGGAAGCGGGTGAGCACGGGGAGACAAAAACGAAGAAACAAAAAGGAATTCGTATACCAGCACAGTACGAATTTACGTATGTATATAGGCGTAAGACTCGTGGTACCAGGTGCACCCTATAGCAAAACAGCAACGAATACAAGCCAGGGTATATATCAACAGCAACAGCAACCCAGCATCGGCGGCAGCCGCTGTATACCCAGATAGCAAGCAGAAGCAGCAGCAGCACAGATAGCAGCAGCTACTCGTACTCTCCTAGGGGTGGCTAGGGTCAGCAGCAGCAGCAGAAGCTCAACAGCAGTAGTAGCTCAGCAGCAGCAGCAGCTCAGCAGCAATCAGCTTCCGTTTTTGCAACTTTCGATCATGGGCTCAGCTTTTTTTCTTATTATTGTGCTGCTGCTGAGCTTCGCTGTTCGAGCCTACGCGTGCCAACGCTACGATTCAAGCACGCCCGATCCCCTCGCACATCGGCGCAGTCGCCTCCGTGCCCGCCGCCGCCGCGCCGCCGCCGCCGCTGCTGCTGCTGTAGCTGCAGCTGCTGTGCTGCCGCCACCACGGTCGTGTTACGGAGATGGTACACAAGACTTGTCATGCTGTATCATAGGGAGGTATACAGGCAGCACGTACGAGTACCAATTTCTGATCGAGGCACCTTTCACGACGACACCAAGTGGGTGGGTGCCGCAGCAGCGGCCGGCGTGACAGCCCAACGCCACTCGTCCGTGCCATACCCCAGCCTACACCTTTTGAGCCTCGGTGCGCTCCGCGGATAGTTGCCGTGTTGTGAGTAGCAGCGCTTTTGTCGGTTGTGCAAGGTACGGCTCCCGGTGGTGTCGATGAGACCCAGTGCGTCGGGTGAAATATCGGTACGTTGTACGCCAATGAACAGAGAGCACAAAAAGTACCGCAAATTTTGGCCAAATCGTTACTTCTGAAAAGTATTTTCCGGTCGTTTTTTCAGAAAAGTACCGCTAATTTTTACCGCGGGTCAATTTTTGGAAAAGTATTTTTCTAAAAAGTATTTTGCGCAAACACTCTATTACCCTACAAAAAACTTCTGTAAGTTATGCACGACATTTATACCCGTACCCGGAACCTCTGTGCGTTTTGTACAACACCTACACCCGTACCCGGTACTTCTGTAAGCTCTGGGCGCCCCGTGCTACGATGCCTGGGGTAAGGGTACAGCTATCTTGTACCCGTAAGGAAATTCTGTGAGTTCTGTACGCCTGTTCCACAATAATACCCGGAACTTCTGCGAGTTCTGTAATACTTTCATACTCGTACCCGGAACTTCTGTAAGCTCTGTAAAACTCCCCATGCCCGTACCCTATTTCCAAAAACTCCACAGAACTTAGTGTTGAAAAATTATGAAATAAGCTCAAAACATGTGACAGCAGTAGTTAACAGAGGGCAAAATATCAGGGAAATAATGTTAAATTTCAAAAATTGGGAAAACATTTCACAAATAAGGGGTTCACCGTGATCCCGGCTTTTTCCCACCCTCTCTCTTTCGACCATACCAACGATTCAATGCTTTTTCACAAACCCCAGATGTCGTTTCCGTTCAACCTTCCACCTTTTTGCTCGGAGTGGGCTTTCCCCCCTTTTTTCCACGTACGTACGTGTTGTTTTAAAGAAAAGCAGGAAAACAGGAAGCTACACATATTATTTACAGATAGATGTTGGAAATTGTACAGAGGGCAAAACATCAGGAAAGTTCAATGTCACAGTTGATTATAGAAAACAAAATCAGGAACATGTGGAAGATTGAACGAAGGGAATCTGGGGTTTATGGAGAGGTTCTGAATCTTTGGCGTTATTGAGAGGGGACGGGGGAGAGGATGATCATGTTGGGACGTTGCAGTGAGTGGTTGCATTGCTAGTGCAGAGGTTCGTGAGTTCGAATCCCGCCGATTTCATAATTTGTTATTTTCGAGCGTACGCGGTGGAGATATTATGAATCGTTGTTATAGTATACCCCTGGATACTAGCACGTCGCGAGGGGAGTGCCCTGGAGATAAATGCGAAGCGTGGTGAGACGTGTATCGAACTCGAAAGTGTATACATTAGCCAGTGGACTTTGCTATATATAATTCACATGAGTGGGTCGGGGGTTCGAACCCCGCCGATGCAGTACGTTATTATTTTCAAGCGTATGCGCCGGAGACATTATGAATGGGTAATATAGTATACCCCTCGACACCAGCACGTGGCGGGGGGAGTGCCCCGGAGATCAATGAGAAGCATGGTGAGACGTGTATCGATTCCGAAAGTGTATATTTCGTTGGTCATATTGCATAGTCACGTGACTGAGTAGCCCAGTGGACTGTATTGGAACACTCTAGTTAGTGCTGAGGTGGTCGAGTTCATGAGTGTCGTAGCATCAGGCCATCGGACGGAGATGTAGAGCAAAAATGAAAATGTTGAACACATAGAAGAAAAATGATACCGGTACATATTAACTGCTTGGGAAGGGGGAGAAAAATAACTGACCAGCGTAAGCTAGTCTTCTTCCCATCCTTGAATTTGTTGATCAGATTATCGTACATATCACTGACCCTTGCGGTGATCCAAACAATCACCTCCACTTTTTCGGCAACATCTCAGGGTTACTAAATTACTGTACGTAGTATTCAAGCTTGTTCCCGATTGGTTTTCCTATTCAAAACGTATAAAAAATATCAGATACTAGTGTAACTACGTCGTACATGTTGTTGGAGTCCCAAATCCATACTCCGCGACTAAAATAATGATCTCCCCTCATTATACTCCCATGTACGTACATTCATCAAAATGAACCACTCATATCATTAACTGACCATTGTTATGTCATTTTTTTGAAGAGGCTGGAAGGGGTTGAGATAGAAAGGAAGAGTACTAACTACGGTAGTACGTGGCTCTACTCGTGGGTGTGGGTGAGAAGGGGTCTCTGGCACTGGGTGGGAGTTCGGCGAGTTGAAAGACATATCTTCTGAAATACCGGTATGCTTTGAGGTTCAACACTGGGCCCTTTTCACGAAAGGAAAATAAAAAACAAAACGAATCTTATGCAACCCAGATTGACCAAGGCCAGAGGTTACAGACATACATATATGTTCATATTTTGAGTCACTGCTGTATAGAGTTTTACATGCATGCATAATTTGATTCGTATAACAGCTGTACTGGTATTTTTATACGTCCATCTACGCGGTACACCAGTGCAGCACAGACTGAAGCGGTCGCGTGCAAGCCCACGCTCGCCCAGCCCTCAACCAGGAACAAGCCTGCACTCGCCCGGCCGTCAGCCAGGAACTCTCCCTACGGCATGGGGGGAGGGGGTGCTGCGGTGGATGGGAAAGAGTTCTCCAGGGTTTTGTTGTAAACGAAATCTGCCTGGCAGCTCGTATACAATATACATACATGCTCGTACCGCTGTTGTTGCTGTTAGCCTGTGTTTTATCATGGCCAACTACGTAGAGAGCCGACACGATGCTCTCGACTCGCCGAGCGCGCTTGGTATCTGGACGCCTTCGCTGCCCGCTTAGCGTCGAAAAAAGGGCGCGCGCAGAGCCGGCACGTACATCGACTGCACGAACGGTGTCAGAAAACGGTGGATGATATGCGCGACCTTCATGTAGACCAGCACGTCAATATTGGACTTCCTCGCCCATCTGAAAGGGGAACTTCAATCGCAATCGGGGTCTAGACGTAGAAATTTTGAGGTCGAACTTTCCTCATGTCGACCTAGCTACTACTGTTATTGCCAACTGTCCGCGACCACCGACCAAAGTTGCTATCGCACTACTCGTGTGTACTCGGACGTGTTACTCGCTATTCCCTACAGAAACCCCTAAACTCGTAGCACTTACACCAATCGTTGACAATGTATATCCGCTGAAATTATGAGCAAGGTACTTACAATGTATACCGTGCAACTAACCCTACTGATGTACTGTACTACTCCACCGTTTGTTGCCGTGACGTGCTGTACCATTATTGTCTCCTTTCGTTTGCGTTACTTGTCTACCAGGTTTCAACATCAAGGCATCTGCGATGCCCCTTCTTCGTCGACCATCGCGCTTTGCCGCTGGGCTTTTCCTAGCCCTCTCGGGCCATGCAGCTGCTCGTGAGTTGGGCTTGACGTTGTCGTCTTGCGGGTGCAGGCGAAATTTATGTTTGTACATGTAGGACCAAGGTAGGACATGGAAGTTTCCTTTACCGACGATGCAGTAAAGCTTGACCAATATGCGGCATCGCATACCGCCACGTCTCTGCATGGCATGACTGCGTGTGTTCGTGCTCTATACCAACAGTCGTATGCTACTCACCTAGATGCACTATTATACCTCCGACGGATTCAACAAGCGCGTGATTAGGGACAAAAACAAACAGTCGTTCTTGCCAAAATGTACTCTTGAACATAAGCGGATGCGTGGACAAATTTTACATTCAGCCGTAGTTGTAGAAACAGTTGACCCGAACATGAAGAGTATCGACCACGTGATCGTTTCGCAGGAGTATAGCCTTACAATAGCTAGCTACGTGTGGGCCCCGGCCGGTCGTCTTCCTGCGTATCACGTCTTAGTTGCGGTCTGAAGTACATGTAAGACGGGCATGGAAGGGTATAAGACGGTCGAACATGCAGCAGCTGAAGCCGTGGGCTGAACACATGCCGCAGATCAACTCTTGAGCCATCAACAATCTCGACGAAATTGTATCGGTACTCCTTGCAGTCGCTTTAGCGCCACTGCCAGCATCTCCGCCATGCTCCACAGTCTAGATTGGCACTTGTAATCCCCTTGCACCCCGCGCCTTATCCGAACCGGCAGAAACCGCTGCAAAAGTAGCCCAAACTCCCACCGGTAAGAGGTTGGGTGGGGTTGGTCCATGCGACTGAGATTGTTTTCTTGAGCAACAATACGGGGCGAATCGAAACCGCGTGATATCGCGATTGACCTTGCTTCTCACACTTCACAAGATTCGAGGCCAGCCCCCCTTCGTGATGATGTACACATGTAATAAACCACGTATCGTGCTGGTCTGTACCATGGTAATATCGTTGTTGTACAGTAGGGTATAAGCTCGGTTTTTCCGCATAAGGGGCGGAGGAGTCACATGGGCGGAACAAACCGCATCGTGCGGGGATAGTCATAATCTGATGTACCAGGTACTGTATTGTGTAAACCGCTTCCTCGCTCATGACATATAGGTTGGTCACGGGAGCGCTTCGCAGGAGAAAACTTGCAATATTTCCTCAGTACCTGGTGGCTATACACCATGCTCTCATATATTCTACAGGTTTCAGGTGGCCATGGTACGGCATCTCACACTATGTCCACGGTCTGAACGTAGTGTGGCATGTATACCAAGCTTCAAAAGGCGGGCGGCCGTGAAGCATGCGGCACCCGCAACCTTTGGAACAACAAACGCCACTATCGGCCGATGAACCGTCGATAATCAACAGACCAAACCGCGGTGGTTTGCTGCTCCATGGTGCTCCGTTGGCTATACTCTTGATATCTCCGCAATAGTCCTAACCCTAATCTAGAGCCTTGCTCTTACCCGTCGCGTTGTCTTTGAAACGGACAGAAACTCCAAGCACTACCCCTGGTCCTACCCCAGCACCTACCCCGGCCCCCACCGTTGCACCTACCGTTGCACCTACCGTTGCACCTACCGTTGCACCTACCGTTGCACCTACCGTTGTACCTACCGTTGCACCTACCGTTGCACCTACCGTTGCACCTACCGTTGCACCTACCCCTGCACCTACTCCGGCGCCTACACCTGCACCTACACCTGCACTCACCGGTAAGGACTTAGTGGGATCGGTCCATGCGACGGACCATTAGGTTTTGAGAGGCGGTTTAGTGCGAATGCCCGCGTTATAACTGCATCGGCCTCGGTGTGCTTGCACGTAGCCCTTTTTAATACATCGGGTGACTTCAAGGGCGCAACGTAGTTATTGTTCTGCGTTCAACGCAAGCACGTCTCCGTTTATCGCGACGGCCATACCCTGAGCTGCTCGGGCTAACGTCCACCAAAACTCTCGCTAATTGTCGTCGATGGTGTCGTCGGCAGCCTGTTAACAGTGGAGATCATGCCGTGAGCAGCAAAAATGCAGCCGTCGAGCGCGCTTACCGGCTATTTTCGCGTTACCAGTATGCTAGGTTATGGTGATTTTCAGGCACCGTAAATAAAGTCAAGTTGACGCAGGGGTGCGATCGTTTTTTCAGCGGTTGATGTTTTTATGGCGAGAAGGCTGCCCGATACCGAACAAGGCGTTTTTCGGAAAGGTCTGGTCGAAAGCCTCCCGAATATATATAACGCCCGACTGTATCCCCCTTACCGCTGTTGAGAAAACGAGCGCCGAAAACGATCGCACTCCTGCGCGACCTCTCCAACCTCTTTACGGTACTCGCTCAACATTGGCGGTTTCCCACCGCTGCTGATTCTAGAGCTGATTCCATGTTCCCGTCGCAGTATGTACGTGTAGTGCAGTAAGGCGGCAACGCAACACTTTCGAACAACAACAGCGAGTGCTCGTAGTATATATCAAGATCCGATACACGGTCCTTCCGCCTGTCATCCCGAGTGTCTTTTTTAAGTGGGTGTTCTCTCTCAACGTTACCCGTCGACTACGCACAGGTTGCGAGGACGACAGTGAATGCGATACGGAGAATGGCGAAGAATGCTGCCCGTCGACAGGCACATGTGAACCTGCTGGGGACATTGACGCCGGTGCCTGTGGTGAGAAACTCGATACATATAATACGCATGTATGTTTAACTTTACTGTTTATGTAGACGGTTTACATCTGTGTTCATCCCGCTACTCTTGGCGTCGTATATAAGACTTAGACACTCCACAGCAGTTTTGATGCCCACTATGCTCATGTTCTCACGTAGTTAACCTCATATGGTTGGTAAGGGTTGGCATCTACAAACGAGGTTGTGGATGATGCACCCACACGTCACCCCCTTCGGAATACCATCAAATCCAGAGGCACGGAAAACGGCAACGCAGACGCAACCTGAATGTGAACATAGCGACCGACAAGAAGCATATGGGATGCGCATATGGCTTATCGGAACGTTTCGTGTGATCCCGTAAACTTATTCCTGACTCTCTCATCCTCTCTCTTTCCCTGCTCTAAGGTGACCCGCACATGACGGGCTTTCGTGGCCAGAAGTTCGACTTTGTTGGCATCGATGATGGCTGGTATGCCGTCGTTTCAAATCTCCCGTACGTGCATATCAACATGCGCGTTACCTCTCCTGTTCCTTCGGTACCCGAGATCACCTACATCACCGGGATCTCCGTCATCACCACAGACGCTGACGGGCTGGACCACACAATAGTTGTCCTTGTTCGCGACCCGCACAGTCTGGAGAGCGCTTGTCCCATCGGAATGTCGCTATGTCTTGCCGACGGTGCCCTTCTCGTGGTCGTCGACGGGGAAGAGGTTTTGCTTGCGCCCGGCGAGGTTACACTGGCCCCAAATGTCGCGATCGCCGTTGTTAACCTTCCGGGGGCGTGCCGAAGCTTTGGGTTCGAGGAGTACTGGGAGAGGAAGAGGCTCGAGCATATTTCTCCGGCCGGTCGAAAGCTCAGCGTGGCCAACACCATGCAGGACATGTCTGACTGGGTGCTCTCCGACCCCACCGCGACCAACCCAGTGGAATGCGCCGAATACGTGGCTGGCGCTACAGCAATTGGGGGGGGTGGTCTGTTCGCCCACCAGTCTGAGCACGCGTCGTTCCAAATAATGACCCCGACAGCCGATATTCGCTTGAGCCATGGCAGGCTGCACCAGCTCCCCATGCGCGATCCCACCGACCGGTTCGACCTTCCGGACCACCTGACATGGCAGATGAACATGGCCATCGACCACAGCGACATGGACCTTGATGCTACGGGCATCCTTGGCGAGACTCTGGTACCTACTGTTGACGCTAGCGGTGACCCCATCATGCAGGGAATGGAAGCCATTCGCGGGACGCAAGAAGAATGTGAGTGTGGAAATGAACAACCAACTGCGCGTGTAGATGCTGTATTCCTGAACAACGGCGACACTTTAGTGGCATTCACCGTGGCACTGTATCTTTCTGCGCACGACGTATTCGATATGATATATTTAGACATCGCTCTTATTCCGCTTGGGGGCATTGTGTGCAAGCAGGATGTTCGGGAGGTACCACTTGCACGCGGTAGGTGACACCCCTCGTCTCGATCGAGGACAATGTCATGTATCGCGCGACAAGCTGACCAGTGCTGCTGACGGAAACATCCGATATCGGTTTCCCCTGGTAGCGCTGTGCACTTGACAGGGCATTCGTCATGGACCTTTGAATATCGCATGGTATCGCCTGTCAGTGGGTCAGCGACTCCATGCAATATGTGTACGCACTACCGAGGGAGACATACGCCATCAAAGATAAGGCCATCCAGTTTCACAAAACGCTCTTGCCCACTCGGTGCCCCTCCGTATGAACAATTTGATAACATACCGCGTCGAGGGCCCCCTCGGGGTCATCTTTACCCAGGGACAGCGTCACGACTAGTTCGGCAGGCATGGTTCAACCCCATCGGGTCTGCGTGGTCCATTCCAGATTCCTCGAAGAATAACGGGCCGACTTCGGGCATCAATATCGAACTCCGATGTTTTCCTCATGGATGTGCTCTGCCTCATAATTTTCTAGCGGTACTAGATGTCGATATGCCACTCAAGTCGGAGCTGAGGCATCTGCGAGTGTCTTTTGTATGTGCTAAGCCTACTATAGTCGAGACTATCGTTGCTTATGGGTGTAGCACGTGCTATTCTATCCCCTATAGATACTCGTGGCAAGGGAGAGCATGTAACCTGTGTACTGGTACGGAGTAGTTTGTACGTAAGAACGTTCGCATTCGTGTCGGCGTTCGGCTGCACACAATCCCCGAGGTTAGGTACCTTGAAAGAGGTCGGAAATGACCATATGTTTCGGGGAAGGAAGCCTGCTGGTAAGTGAAGAGCGCAAGGCCAAGTGTTGGAGAAGGAGTAACGGTACAATCTATAGGGAAACTATTTTCCTCCTGACGGGGCTCCTAAACTAAGGAACAACCCTCTATATTTGGAACCTCATTTGTGCTTGTACATGTTATTTTACGAGCGGATGCTATTAAATAGTTTCTCATTTTGACGGCGATAAACTAAGTAAGAGAAGCTTTCAAAGTCCTTTAGGCACCCTCCGCAAGGGGTCTCCAAGCTATCACTATGGTCAGGTGTTTCCCATGCCATGTTAGTTATTTTCGTGTCCCCGGGTTGTCGATACGCAACGCTCGAGTCACCAAACAACAGCAGGCAGCAGAACTGAAGCCCATATACACACAGCCAGCGTCGTGAGACGCCGTGCCGCAGCTGCTGAAGACAACAATGAGCAGCAGAACATAACCTAACCTGCCCCGCCGCACACCTCGTGCCGTAAACGGAACCTTCCCGAACTGCGTTGTATTCTAAAAAAAGGAATTAGGAGGAAAATGAATGTGCTGCCTACGGATGCGAAATCTCATGACCGAAGAATAGCCTGAAACATTATTCGTCACAAAAATGAAAGTCCGGCGAATTTGGGTTAAGGAGCCCGATCGTTCAGAAAACGATTCAGACAAAAAGTGCTACCTCTACCGTAGCACGCGTCTGTACTAGATTGCCGAAGCTCATCGTTAACCACATGCGTAAGCTAGTGTCGTGACGTTGTAGTCCTGTCCTTCATGTTTATCGGCGAGTGTTTTCGGCCACTATTAATAGTGTACTGCTGTACTGTAGCACAAGGATACGGGGGTACTGTATTACCGTACATATATTGTGACGCGCATCCGCCAAAAAAGGCAGCTAGGTCGTGTTGGTGTCTGATGTTTTCCACGTTCGTCGTACGCACACATGTTGACGACAGATGCAATCACCCTGCTCCGCGAGTCCTAAGCAACTGCTATAGTATCTTCACGTATGGATTCGCTGTACTCACCTAGCCCATGGGGCTGTTCATCTAGCCCATGGGGCTGTTCATCAGGCAGGGTGTTTGCTACTTGCCTGGTCGGGATTTCGGGCGAGGCATGGAGCTCCTCAAGTAAGAAACCTAAACGATTGGGATGCCCCCTTCTGCACTACCAGGTATGTATGTAGAGGAGCCGTCATCTGAGAAGGGCATGTGTTTTTCCAGTAAAATTCCAGATCCTTTTTTTTTCGAAGAATCACAAAAACTACTGAACAACCCAGAATAAAGAAACGTATATACAACATAGATAGGCATTTTGCCCCACCGGTCGACTTGACGAAAGAGAAGGCCTGTTCGGTAACACAAGCACATACTCATAGTAGTGGTCGCCTTTATCCAGTGCCAGCGTTATTCGAGCCCTTGTGGTCGGCGCGCTGACCTTCGATCTGCCGGCAAGGCGTGTCTCTTCGAACTGCAAAACACAATGCAAGTCGGTTGTCCAGTTGCGTGCACCAGGAGAAATAACAGGGCCAGCGGCAGGCTATAACCGCCTCTAAACAAGGGGCTGCGCACCATCGCAAGACGTACAGCAACACCGTAACGTTGTTTTTTTTGTTTTTTTAACGCTTGCAGCCTGCGGTGGGTGCGGTCGCCTTGGCTCGTTGCAGCCAGAAACGAGTATATAAACGGCGCTTCTTCGGTGACTATGTACAGCAAACAAACTTGATTTTTACAGCAGCAGCAGTCGGTGTTTCTGCTGCTGCTGTAACGAGCCAAGACGACCGCACTCACCGCAGCCCGCCTGTCTGTGTTGAAAACGAAAACACGCCAACGTTACGGTGTTGCTGTGCCTCTTGCGATGGTCCGCTGCCCTCATTTGGGGGCGGTTGCAGCCTGCCGCTGGCCCTATTACTTTTACTGGTGGTGCGCGCAGTTGTTGGACAGTCGGCTTGCAGTGATTTTGCCGTCGGGAGAGACACGCCTTGTCGGCAGATCGGAGGAGAGTGTGTCGCTCACATGACGCCGGCAGTGGAGAGAGGGGAGCAACATGTGCTTGTGTTACCGAACAGGCCTTCTCTTTCGTCAAGTCGATCGGTGGGGCAACATCCTTTTGGTGTATGTTATGGTCCATGCAGTTGAAGAATAAAAGAAAAACGACATCGACAGTACACATTTTTCTAGAGGTGAGAGCATAGTTGTGACTCCAAAAAACACTCAATTAACGCCCGTCTCCTCGCGAAGGGGAAGATGGATTCATTTTTATTTTATTTTTGTTCTTCGACTCTTTACGACCAATATACCTGAAAACAAGGATTCCATTCCCATTAGGTATGCTGTTTTAACAAGCTATATCTGATGACTTTTTCCCGTTTGAAAAAAAACAAAAACTGACGAAGAAAACAGACAAAAACTGTGTCCGGGACGTCTCATGCAGATCGTTCGTTCGTAAAAGCCACCCAGCTAACCTAAACAAAAAGGACGGGAAACGATTCCTCTCGCCATTCTACGGACGGAACCTGATTTCGTTTTTATTTAAAACGCAAGTTGTGACGGTTCGACAAACTGGCGGAATTGTTCTTGGGGAAACCTATCCCCTTACCCGATTTGGACCATCCAGACGAGACTCAACCAAAAACTGAGTCCTATTTCGTAGACAGGGTAGTAAATCATAAATGTGATCCGGGCAGGAAAAGCTCCCACAATTTCAATCGCCGGCTACGACTGCAAATATACGGCCCTGAATCCGACCTCGAATACCGCGCCGACGAGATACCTCGATGTCACGAAATGATTGCCGCATACCGAACCCCAAAAGGTTTGCAAATCGCGATAACCCCACCACCCCCGCCCCCCTTCCCTCCCTCCGGGAAACGGAAGCGTGGAGTAGGTGAGGGCTGAGCACAAGAGACAGCGCATAATCAGTTCTCAAAGCTCCGCGGCGTAACGAGAGATATTATATTAAAATAATGTCCTCGCACACAAACACTATGGTCCACACAGTCGACTCAACCGTAGGCAGAACGAGTCGGCCACGATGAAGAGACTAGCAACATCAGAGACTGGCAGTACACACAACACGTGTCTGACAGAATCTGAAGAGCACTCTAACCGGCATTGTGGTGAGAATGGCCGGGGCAAGGAAATGTTTAAAGTTGTTGTACCCAACGTTGGCGGGACTATACGAGACGTGACAAACCACGCTCGAGCTCCACGCCACGCGTCACAAAAAAGATAACACAGCAACTCCATCGTGCAACCATACATTGTTTTAAACAAAAAATACACACAGGGAACGAGAGCCACGCGACTCCGCCCCAATTAACAAAGGTTGATATATGAACATTTTTTGAATTTATTTTGGAAAAAATATAATTACGTCAACCCGGTTACTTTTTGCTGGATGACCACGGCGTGCACGCCTACGGGCTCCACAACACTATACTAATCGACTGCCTCGTGACGTCTCAGAACAGCACTCACGAGGAGCGCGCAGAACGTGTGGCCACACGTAACTAGTGCGTTGAGAAAATATTTGGAATTCCCCAACTACACTCCAGCCTACGCTGTCAACGTGCAAGCTTAACCATGTGCGCATCTTCGCTGGTCCGGTGTTACTCAACACCCGTGTTTACTCAACACGTCAGTTATAAGGAGTGGATGCAAACATGATCAAAAGCTGCTGTGTCTCAGATCCGATATATATCGACAACCCTGTATCATCACTATACTCGTCGTCCCGATGACGCCACAATAACATCCTTGGCAAAGGTGAAGTTGCGGCGAATAAAGGGGGAGGCAATGTGACGGTTAGGGTTAGACGTATCTATCGTAGATCTCATAACATGCATGGAAGGATACATCACGAAGTCAAGCACCAAAGATCCGGCCAGACTGGATCTGAGGGCGTTAGAGGTTCGCTGAACGTTGACCTCTCCCCTCAAGCTGACTCGATGTTCCTCCACCCTTACCGCCCGATTGGGGTGAGGCTCGATGAGCCCCTCACGGTGCCAGAACTATACTCGACCCGCTGTGTAGCACGGCGGTAGCATCTCCTTGCTACTTGATAAGAAAGAACTCTGCTCGGTTACGTCGACCGCAACGACGGCTACAAGGGACCATCACTCCGGGACCTCTCCAAGGTGACTTCTACGCGGCAGCGACGACGACGGCGGAGCCTAGTATTAACAAAGTCCGATGAGGTATTCATGGTTTTGTGAAAAGTAGCTGATCTTGGCCCTTGGCAAGCTGTAACTTACTTGATTTCAATGTGGGCGAACAAACAAAAATGCCAAAACCTTAATTGTTCGCTCGGCCTTGGTGACCACGACTACGTATAGCAGCAACATCGCCCAATTCGTCGTATTTCAAACGCTATGACCTGAAACGTTAATGGCTAAATTGTACGGCATGGACCATATGTACATACAGCAGTATCTTCAATCTGGGCTGTTCAGTATTTTTATGGTTCTACGAAAAGAAAAGGATCAGCAATTTTCCTGGAGAAAACGTGTCCTTCTCAGATGACGACATGGACATACAGTAGGGTGGTATATCTAGCAAACGCAGCCCGGTATGGATCCGATCAGGATTTTGGTCGGTGGCCACGACCACCCCCCTCCCCGGGGTGGTGATGGGGCCCCGTCGGAAGTGTCCTGCCCGAGCCACGTTTATACGCGAACATATTCTACCAGAGCTAATAAACCGTATTTTGGGTTTGGGCCGTACCAGAGGTAGATTGACGCAGGATAAGGTGTACAAAATGTTGCTGTACACACACACGCATTTCTTATGCTGCGATCTAGATTGTTAAAGTGCGAGACTTCGTATGAGCTCTTTTTGAAACGTTCACACGAGAGTGTTGTCCTCAAACTGCAAGCCTGTGTGACGCCGAATCACTCCGAAAAACGCCTTTCATTTCAGAATGTCTACATACTCGGTGCTGGGATACGTATTTTTGTAACGGTATTGGGGAGCCCCATATAGAGGAAATAGGCATGTTACTATTTGGGACATTTGAAACGGTATATGCGGTGTTTTCTCGCCATTCCTCTGTGCAACGGCGATCATACATATTTAATTAAAAATTAATCCAGGTGCTTTAAATTTTTACTCCATAACCTGTCTTCACACACCTCTTCTTATATACCATACATGGCTACAAATAGTAGAACCACTCTATCACGTAAACTCGTCGGAACACTATAGTATACCTGGTACGTTTATTTCAGACTGTTTAATTTTAATTATAATTTAATTTAAATTATTTCTTCCCCCACAAATAGACACATACTTCCTGAATTCTACAGCCTCAGATTGTGTCCCCCTCATACGGGATGTACATCCTACATGAGGACATATAAAATCCGTAAGTACGCGCGATCGAAGTATTACACTCAGCTAGCAAAGATGAGCTTCGACGAAATCCTCGAGCTCACAGCTGTTGTTTTTTTTTAATTTTTTAGGGTAATGCTATTTGCGACACCGGTGTCGCAAATAGTTATTTGCGACACGGTGTCGCAAATAAGCCCCTTATTTGCGACACCGCGCTGCGTTGGCGGCAGACGCTTCAGATTGACTCCTAACTACCAAGGGTGCGTCGGCATGGTGTAAGGCTACCACTGAAGCTATCGCGCAGCCAAAACGGGTCAGTACTCGAGGAGATATGTGGTATGTTGGGGCAAACAAAAAAAGTTCAGACCGTGTCGTAAATAATCTATTTGCGACACGGTGTCGCAAATAAGCCCCTTATTTGCGACACCGCGCTGTGTTCGCGGCAGACAACCCTGATTGATTCCTAACTACCTAGGGGGTGCCGGCATGGCGTAAGACTACCACTGAAGCTATCGCGCAGCTAAAACGGGCCAGTACTCGAGGAGATATATGGTATCTTGGGGCAACCGAAAAAAGTTCAGACCGTGTCGCAAATACCGCTATTTGCAACACGGTGTCGCAAATAAGCCCCTTATTTGCGACACGGTGTCGCAAATAAGCCCCTTATTTGCGACACCGCGCTGCGTTCGCGGCAGACACCTCAGATTGACTCATAACCACCTAGAGTGTGTCGGCATGGCGTAAGGCTACCACTGAAGCTATCGCACAGCCGGAACGGGCCAGTACTCGAGGAGATAAGTGGTATCTTGGGGCAACCGAAAAAAGTTCAGACCGTGTCGCAAATAAACTATATTTGCGACACGGTGTCGCAAATAAGGGGCTTATTTGCGACACCGCGCTGCGTTCGCGGCAGACAACTCAGATTGGCTCCTAACTACCGAAGGTGTGTCAGCATGGCGTAAGGCTACCACTGAAACTATCCCGCAGCCGGAACGGGCCTGTACTCGAGGAGGTAAGTGGTATCTTGGGGCAACCAAACAATGTTCAGATCGCGTCGCAAATATGCCTTATTTGCGACACCTGTGACAAAATCGGGAACCTGTTTACAACTATGTACTCCACATCTATCCCAAATTCAACTATTAATAGGTTGTTATGGTATCTGGATATACGTAATATCTCGCGATCTCAACAAGACCCAGACAAAACTTAGATCCGTGCACTCTGCATGTGCAGCACTGTACATATGTGGTGACGACTGTACAGTAGATCCAGACATTAATATCCAAGATCGCAAAATCCATCGTCCCGAGCGGGGGGGTGTAGGACTGCTCGATACCTCAAGCCCCAACTCCAACTGCGACTTCACAAAAAAAAACACAAGCAACTGAGAACAGCTCTCGATTGGATTCAATACCTCTAACAGCAAGGCCTTACGTACCAATATAACTACCTGTAGTATAAGACAACACTACACGCACGCATACTGAGTACTCGTACTGCTGCTGGTGCTACAACAGGTGCGATTCTGTCGAAACAAAACTCGTACAGCGTACATGGCGCATAACTAGGTAAGCTTTAGCTGGGATGCTCTTGTGCATGTGTAGGCTGTGTTCGTTGCCTTGAGCGGTAGTCCTACAAAATTGTGTTTACATAGCGTTTCGAAGGTGTTAACAAATGAATGGGTAATACTATTCGCGACACCGATATAGGCCAATACGACAACTGCACTGCTGTACGTAGATGCCGTAGATTCCGTACACCCACCTATTTCGCTAGTATCCACAGACCACGCACTACAGTACACAACTGCGTACACAAAGCGCTGCGTGCAAAATACAACTTCGGTGCCAGTTCTTCGTGTCCATAATAATACCAAGTGACCTGTCAACAGAATATCCGACGCTTTGAACGATACAAGCACTCGTCGTTCAACTACGGACGACACAGAACACGGTGCGGAAAAGCATTCATGAAGTCACAGTAGTTTCGAATACAACCATAGCCGACAACGTATCTACTCGTGGTGGAATTAGGTGATTTGGTAGCCCGACCTCACGCTAACAAATCCGTCGTAATCCTGGTCTAAGCGGGGCGCGCGCGACGAACGTCGTGCGATGTCGTAAATAAGGCTTATTATGTTCGCAACCATTGTGAAAATGTTTCGGTTGCCCGAAGATACCACTTATCTCCTCGAGTACTGGCCCGTTCCGGCTGCGGGATAGTTTCAGTGGTAGCCTTACGCCATACTGATACACCTTCGGTAGTTAGGAGTCAATCTGAGTTGTCTGCCGCGAACACAGCGCGGTGTCGCAAATAAGCCCCTTATTTGCGACTACGTGTCGCAAATAAGCCCCTTATTTGCGACACCGTGTCGCAAATGGCTTATTTGCGACACGGTCGGAACTTTTTTCGGTTGCCCCAAGATACCACTTATCTCCTCGAGTACTGGCGCGTTTGGCTGTGCGATAGCTTCAGTGGTAGCCTTACGCCATGCCGGCACCCCCTTGGTAGTTAGGAGTCAATCTGAGGTGTCTGCCGCGAACGCAGCGCGGTGTCGCAAATAAGGGGCTTATTTGCGACACCGTGTCGCAAATAACTATTTGCGACACCGGTGTCGCAAATAGCATTACCCAATTTTTTAATATATACATGCACCCTTGGAGTTTCCATATCGCGAGTGCCCATCTTTGAACCGACGCCAGCCTGGCCCTAGGGGTATAATATCAGACACGCTACAGTATAGTAGTGGTTGTTTCGAGTGCTTCGAAGTACTCGCTGTGACTGGGACTCCGGCGGGAGAGCTAACCCCGGCTCGAGGACGAGTGAGAGAATTTCGTTTTTTCGGATGACGAAGGGTCCACGGAGGGATTCCAGCCGAGCAACGGCACACTGCCGAGCCCGAGGGCAGCAGGGCCAGGACAGCTGCTGGAGTGACGGCCACAAGAGAGACGGTCATCATCACCGTGGCAGTGGCGAATAGCACAGCAGCGCGAATTGAGTGCCTCTCCGCCAGAGGGCGGAGCAAGAGGCCGCGATGATCAGATCGCTCGCCTACGACAGGATCGTCTGGAAAATAATCTAAAATTGCAGCAGTCGGAGAAATATCACAAGTAGCACTCGAGTAGCAGCAGAAGCAGAAGAAACAGCAGCAGATATCCCCAGCAGAGAACAACAGCAGAGAACAGCAGCAGCAGCGGCAGCCGACAACCCCGAGGGGGTCCCCGAGCCAGCCGCATAATCGGAGAGATGGTTCTGGGAAGAGCGGGCGAGCAAATAATATTTGCTCGGCGTGCTTCTATCAGAAATACGCCACCTCAACAATAATACAGGGGAGACGGGGATACCATGAATACCATAACAAAATACTGCTAAGGTCGCATTTCCTGCTCAACGACAGCGTGCTACGAGCTGGGCTGGCCAATAATGGCCTTTATACTCGTACTCGTACGGCGGTTTGTCAACGATTTCAAAATATTACGACGCAAAGTTAGTAGCTGTGTGTTCCTGAGTTTACAGCGCATTTATTTGCCGTCGTTGGAATTTTCGAATCGGAGTTTTAAAACAAAAGTAAAAAAATAGAAAGACCATGCCTTACGTTAAACGAGGTATGTATATATATGTCGATATTAGAGTCTATCAGGTATCATACAACCCTTGTCTTGCGGATTTCCCCCAAAATCGGAGTGTATCTTCCTTGAGGCATGACGAATCGACTGATACCCTCACGATCGCCTAATTCGCCGATCATCAAAAGATATGGTGTGCGTAAGATTCCTAACAAAGTCAAGATACGACGGGAAGAAACGGAAACTGTGGGATTCCCACTCCAATCAGGGGCGTAAAAAAAAAAGAAAAACGACGCCATACACGTAGGAAGGTCAGAATGGAAAACAAACCGGATCGCTGTGATCACAGGACGAAATGAGCGAAAAACATTTTTTTTTCGTTTTTTGTTCTCTTTTTTAACTTGGTTTTAGATACCCCCCCTATTTTTTTTTCGCTGGTGGCGGGCGGGGGGGGGGGGGGAGGGGGGGGGTAATTAAAAAAAACTTGACTTATGTTTTCTGGGATCACACGGTCCGGTTTCTTCCCTCCAATATAGGGGGGGGGGGGGGTGTGGTGTCGATAACTTTTTTTTTTGTGCGCCCTTGATATATATATATATATGCTCCACCGTAATAGTTGGAACGCGAATTTCGGGGTCTAGACCTTGTTATCATTTCAGGGTCTTAGATCTCGCCCCGTTTGTTATTGCTGGGTTGCCTGTTTTTTTTTTTACGTAGTTAGTTGTGCCCGGAAACAAATTCCGGATTTTTCTGAAATGTGCCTATTTAACGAAAAAATAAAATAAAAAATGGTGCAGTACCCAATCCCTACCGAAGACTATCAAGAAGCACGTGTCAAAAATTTCAGGTCGAAATTCGAAAAAACCGGCTGAGAAAGTGGCTGGCCAACAAAAAAGCTGATCTTGGCCAGCCCAGCTCGTATTTACTACGTCTATTTCACGTGTGTGAATTTGTTGCAATATTTGGGATTTTGAGCTGATATTCACCACGCATCCCGGTAGAGTAGTGGTCAGCTTCAAAGGTTACTTTCATTGGTACCCGAGTTCGAATCCCACCGTGGTATGACTTGTTACGTTTTATTTGAAAAAATAGAAAGGAACCAATTGCTGAGAGCGCCTTGGGTAGTAGGCGGAATCCGACGCAAGTCGATGAGGGAAGAAAGTGCTGAAAACTCCTCGCGATAAAAATGCAAGGCACGTACCGTAGTGGGGGAGGAGGGAGAAAAGCCTACTTTGTGACCCCGGATCTGAGTTACGACCAGGAAAGAGAGAGAAAGGAAGGGCGAAGAAAATAAATGGGATGCAAAATAAAACAGTAAACAATTGCTGCACTAAACCAGCATTTCATTGGTTCCGGCCTCTGGCGGTATGAATTTTCATCTTGGATAACTTTAAAAACGGGGACAGAGAGAAAATATGTCAATATAACAAGACCCCTGGCATTTTTATAGTTGTTTGAGCGGTTTCGTTTGTCTACCGAAACGTCGTCCTCGAATACTGAAAACAACCAAGTTTCGGTTTCCCCAAATAAAAACGTTACGCTAAGAATGACCCCACAGCAGTTCTGGTATTCTAACACCCATATGTCTGTGATCGATACTGCCGTACGTATATTATGCAACCGATATATATACGCGTACAGCAGTACTCAAAAACGTCGAATACACACTTACTCGCCCACTCCCCAACGACGTTTGCTTACAGAACAGCCGCTCCCACCTTCTTCGTAGCGGCCGAGTGTCCTTCGGAGCAGGACTAGTTTCGATACAAGGGAGTGCGAGGCAACGCGGTGAGATATGACACAACAGTACTACTGATGATAATGTGTACGAGTAAATGTGTGTCTGTACGTGTGTCTGCACTCTGCGATATAACACCTGGTAAGCATGTGTTTATGTATCATCATTAATAACGTGTGTTTCGTAGGCTACAGCAGTACAGGACACCTACTCGTATAAAAAAACAGGAAATCTGGTCCAGGCTGGATTTCTTATTTGAGAGGCGGGGTGCTTTCTACACTAGTTTCAGGATAACGACTCGCGCAATTCTTATATTCCTCCTGAAACATCAATCTGGCTTTCTCATTATTAGCCTGCTTCTTATCAGGGTCCTGAACTATTGTGTTTTAGCCTTGCTTCCTTTGGAAGAAAGGGCGAAACAACTACGGACGGCTCTCAGCATCGCCAACCCCTTGCATACGAGCTCTCACTCCGTCGTAGTATCCAGGAACGGGGTGGGGATAGTTCTCGAACGATTCCCGGGCCTGCTGAAGGACAGGTGGGCGGTCAGCATGTCGCTCTCTGGTGAAGCCGTCGTCTCTCCAACTATTGAAGAGGGAAGTCAGAAACAACAAAAAAAAAGCTTACTTGATACTCCATACCCACCCACACCAGAAACACGGGAAGTGCCAGCCGTCAGATGTCGCAAGTGAGTCTTCGAAAATGAATCACGTGTCAGTCTACTGGGATCATACACATATTAAAATATCATACGAAACACGATATTACGGTAGACGCCGTACTCATCTCACAGAGAAGATCATATTATCAGCACTACCGGTACCTATGATATGATAGCTAGGAATTGGACCAATTATTAGGGTTTGTTTTCGTAGGGCCTGGATGTTGCATGGGGATACCTGCTACCGTGTACGTTTGGCGAAATGATTTAAAAATAAACTAACAATCACGTCAGCTGTGAATTATCCCGACCGGTCATGCAAAAGTTGATCATCAGGAGGCGTCAAGTAATTGCTCTTTTCTTTCGAGCCAGCTGGTAGGAGCGCTTGATCCCTTGCAGTCAAGGCGGCTTCGAATCTCGCCTCGGCCGCGTTGTCGCTTTCGCTTTGATGCAGCGGTATACTAACACCCATATGTTTTTTTTTTGTTCTTTTCGTATACTTGATTTTGCCTGAAGAAAGAACGGGCATTGTACGTATCGATTTGGTTTTCGATTTAGTGATGCACCTCACGGTCGGCGGCAGAGCGCTCGATTCTGGAGGCAAGGTCCGTGGTTCGAACCTCCCGACAGTCTGCAATTATTTCAAAATTTACTCACCCTCTCCCTCTGCGTGCTGCTGCTCTACCATTTTAAGTGAAGACATGCCAGAGCACCTGTTACAGTTAATACAGTATAACCATCAGCTGATCAGCCGGCGGGACTCTCCATGTCTTGCCTTTGCCATGCATATTTCCACCCAGATTACGGCGGGCACCCCGATTTTACACGGGAACCCTCCGGTCCTTTAGTTTCTCCTTAGCTCACGTTCTCTCTTTGACCGACGAACGTCGGTCCCTTCCCTCTGAACTATTATTGAACTGGGCAGTAGATTACGTTATATCTACGCGATACATGCAACATCGACCGCACCATACAGTGATCAGACCGGGCTGCTGTCGAATGAGATGCGCACCAGACACGCGGCTAGGACGTCTATTAGTGTGATAGCATAATGCGCTTAGACCCCATGATATGCTGTAGGCGTCTTCTGATTCGTGCTGCCGTCCAGTTCTATACTACACCACTAACGGTGCTGATCCTCTTATCCTTACAGCAGAATTGCCTACTTGATACCTTTGTATACTCCATCGTTACCACCAACTACGTTAAGTCCCACATGCAACCTCATACTTTTCTTAGTAGCTCTTTCAAACGACCTGCTGAATCGCGAATATGGTCAATCCACCACTTGGGCGTAGAGGTTCGTCATTTATTCCCTTTTTAATGTTATACCTTGTATACGATATACTACACCTGGGATGCACTTTGATTCAGTTATTCATCGCCATTATTATCGAAGAACTGTTCTTTCTTGCTGTTGGCCTGATTCTCCCTTTGTTTCCGCCCTATGCCGGTGTCTCCCTCTTCTTCGTGTTGCCTCGCCCGTGCAGCAGTCATCTTTCCTCTTGAGCACGTGTGCTTTCCTTCTAGACGTGGCGCTCCTGTCTCCCTGAGTCATATATTTTATGTTTCATTTCATAATTCGTTTTTATTGTCTTTTTGTTTTTATTTCTTTGTTTTGCTCGTGTCGTTATGTTCTCGTACCCGGTACGTTAGCATCTCACTTGCTTTACCCATTCATGAGCGTTTATTTTGTTTTGTTTTTTCTCTGTTTCACAGTCTGTGACCACAGAATTTGTATCTCTTTAGGATTAGGAATCAGGAAACACACTGGGTGCACTGATGTGGTTGGGTAGAAAGAACGGGTGTAATGTGAATACAACAACACCAACAACAACAACACCACCACCACCACCACCACCACAACTACAACCACCACCACCACCACCACCAACAACAACAACAACAACAACAACAACAACAACAACAACAACAACAACAACAACAACAACAACAACAACAACAACAACAACAACAACAACAACAACAACAACAACAACAACAACAACAACAACAACAACAACAACAACAACAACAACAACAACAACAACAACAACAACAACAACAACAACAACAACAACAACAACAACAACAACAACAACAACAACAACAACAACAACAACAACAACAACAACAACAACAACAACAACAACAACAACAACAACAACAACAACAACAACAACAACAACAACAACAACAACAACAACAACAACAACAACAACAACAACAACAACAAATATTAATCATATTTATTACGCCCAAGTCTCGGATGTTCAAGTTTACAAATATATTTTGGTGTTGCGCAATTTTTGCATACACACCCACAGATTTTTGACAAGGCATGATACGTACATACATGTCATATACATGAAGAAGTATACGCCATAACTGAAACAAATGAAACAAAAGGATGTCTATATATGATTGTCATGTGAATCATACAAAAGTGGGATCATTATTTAGCGAAACTTTTCGATTCGGGAATATAAAAACGAAAACTCGTTTTCTTCAGTACCTGCGGACAGTATTTATAGTATTCTTGGTTAAAACAGAAACAGTAGAAGGACTGTATAAAATGAAAGATAATAAATCCTGTACCATTTTTTCGCAATCGGTATTGAAACGAGTTCAGTTCGATTTTAGTGGGGAAATTGGAAATTGGAAACCGCGTAGTAGTACGTACCAGATATATATTAAAAAATAAATAAATAAAACAACAGCTGTGAGCTCAACGGTGCACGAAAAAAAAATCTGACACCACACTCCAAATTTTATTATTTTTGGGAAACCAAATATACGGGAGGGGGTGTCAATTTTTTCTATAGGCACCCTCCGGCGTATAGGGGGGTACATACCATACTAAATCCTATAAAAACGAAATCATACCATCCATAAACCGAATTACCATACTATTTCCTATATAAACCAACTCCGTACCAAAACCTATATCCATCCATACCAGGGGATGTTGGTGAATCATCCCCGCATTCCCAACGGTAGGCAAGGCTTTCTAGATAATACAACACCGCCCAGCGTTTCTGCTTAGGGTTACGTATATAAAGGAAATCAGACCATTCATAAATCAAGTTACCATACTATTTCCTATATAAACCACCTTAATACTGAAACCTATACAATCCAATACCAGGGGATGTCGGTGAATCGTCCCCGTATTCCCAAGGACAGGCAAGGCCTTCTAGACAATACAACACCACCCAGCGTTTCTGCTTTGGGGTATAAACGAAATCAGACCATCCATAAACCGAAGTACCATACTATTTTCTATATAAACCAACTCTATACTAAAACCTATATCAACCAATAGCAGGGGATGTTGGTGAATCGTCCCCGCATTCGCAAGGGTGGGCAAGCCTTTCTAGACAATACAACACCACCCAGCGTTTCTGCTTAGGGTTACAAACGAAATCAGACCATCCATAAACCGCAGTACCATCATACTATTTCCTATTTACATCAACTCCATACTAAAACCTATATTAGTCAATACTAGGGGATGTTGGTGAATCGTCTCCGCATTCCCAAGGGTAGGCAAGGCCTTCTAGACAATACAACCCCACCCTGCGTTTCTGCTTAGGGTTCGAGTACCGTGATAAGCCTTGCTTATTATACACCCACCAGCCAAATTGTCCATTCAATTCCAATTAATATACGTACACCTCAGCAATTGCTATTACTCGTAGAAGTTCCCTATGGAACTCCGTTGTGGAATCCACAGTCTATTGCAATGTTTATGTATCACACCATCCCATGTTATAAGTAATAGCGCGAATAGCCATTTATTGCAGTACGAAGTATAGTGTCGGTCGCATTTGCCCCGGCAGTTCCATTTGATTGTCATCGTTCTATACCAATTGTGCTGGCAATTCCATTTATTTTACATGTTTTTTAATACACTGTGCTGGCAATTCCATTTAAGTGACATCCTTCTAAACAAAATGTCCTGCCAATTACATTTAACTGACGTCCTTCTGAATAAATTGCTCGGACAAATGCATTCAATAGGCAGCCTTCTAGAGCAATTAATTGCGCACGAAATTCCATGTCTTTGACATCATTATATAAACGTAAAGCAATTGTGCCGGCAATTGCATTTAATAGACAGCCTTCTCAAGCAATTGTCCAGGCAATTGCATTTAATAGACAGCCTTTTAAATATATATTCCAGGCAATTTTATGTTATTTGGTGTAATTGTAAAACCGCATGGTTTATTAGGCTGTCTATCGATTGGAATTGCCGGACCAATTGCATCATTCATGAGACTGTCTATTGATCGGGATTAGCCTGACAACATATATATTTCGGAGGATGCTCCATGAAGCAGTCTATTAATTGGAATTGACCAGACGACACATTTCGGAGAACGCCCAATGAATAATATGTCTCGGACAATATAGTTATTGGCGGGTTGATAAATAGAAACGTATGTTGAAATGCCACCCATGGGTTTGCCTTCGACAATAGACATCGCAGTAGCTTATTGCGCCTACGACGGACAAACCGAAAAGTCTACAGATTCAAATGAGGCGAACAACTGATTCCTTACATACGATTTCAAGTGGAAACGAACATTCCAGAAAATTCAGGCTATTTGGACTTGCTTGGGCAAGATTTTAAGAGCTCTGGTGGTTAAATTAGGATAGTCTCCTGCAACTGTTTCGTGCCGGAGAGTCCAATACTCTATTTCTTCGTCAATAGGACATGGGATTTACCCACAATGTACTACGTATCGGTTGCACAATAATAGATCTCGCGGAAGTCCATTACATTGAATTGGTTGATCAATTGTTTTTGTGCCGGATCTGTTCATAGGAATGGTTAGGCCAGTAGGTTTGTGCCCTGACGCTCCAATAGTATTTTTTTCAACAAATTGTTTCTGGTGCTGTCTTGTAATTGGAATGGTTCGGTCTGTAAACCTTTCTGTCTTGACCTTACGATTGTAATTATTTCAACCATTTGATTGTGGTGTTGTCCATTAACAGGGGTATTTGGGTCACTAGGTTTTTGTCCTGACCTTCCAATTGAAACTGTTTCAGCAGTTTGTTGAAGCTCTTGCCCATTAACAGGAATGGTTGGATCACCAGGTTTCTGTCCTGACCTACCACATGGAATTATTGGTTGGGTCAATAGGCTTCATCCTGATCTTCCGATGGCAATTTTCTATCCATTTATTAAGTACCTCTATATATCGGAACGGTTTGGGCAATGGGTCTCAGCTCTGTTCTTCTCGTAGGAACAGTTCGTACGTTTAGTTTCAGGTCTGTCTTGCAATAGCAATGATTCAGGCAAAGGGTTCAGCGCTGATCTGCCAGTTTTGAATGGTTTAGTAATTTGTTTCTGGTCTTGCCTATTGCATGTACATATATTTGCATACTCATAGAATGCTTCGGGCGGAAGGTTTCTGCTCTGGTCTATCTACAGCAGTATTTGTTCTAACGATACGTTTCTGGCCATCTTACTAGATAATAGGAACCGGGAGGAGGGACTGACCTGTTCGGACAAACACAAATGGTCCAGTTTATCATTTTCCGTCTAAGGGTGTTCTCCCTCGGTCTATTAGTATATATAAATGCACTAAATATAAGTATCATGACGCAAGCGGTCGGCTCTAAGAGGTACGAAGGTCGATTCCGTACCAAATTTCAAGCCGAAACATAGCCTGGCTTGCATGAGATACGTCCACTTCTGGGTGCGCTCTTGGCTGGACGTGTCTCACCTTTCTCGTCTCTCCCGACCCTCTGTTAGTGGCGGCCTGGGCCGTGCACGCTGCTAGCCCTGCCGGAGCGTGCTAACCTCATTTGTTTTGGCAATATTGTTGTTCAGACTTATCAAAATTCCTACTCCTCGTAAATACATAGGAAGCACATACGAATCGGCCTGATTGCGAGACTTTCCCACAGCAGATGACGGTGTTTCGCGTACCGTGTTCTAAACTTAATGTCCAGAGTTCAAGGCTCAGCAACACTCTCGACTTGCTTGTTTTTTCATTCTGAGTAGTAGTTATTTCCCCCCTCTTTTTGCTGTGGACTGTCTGTGAAGTTCTACCGTTCTATGGCTTCAGTCTATTACTAATAATACGAACCATTCGTAAGATACTCGGATACTGCTTGCAGTTGTTGTTGATGCTGTCTGGGCAATTGCAATTAATCTATAACCGCCGAACTTAATTGCATGGTCAATTCCAATTAATGAACGTACTCGAAACACTGGCTGGACAATTCCAGTTAATAGACAGCACTCGAAATCTTTGCTATTGATAAATCTCACTGGAAATCATTTGCCTGGGCGATTTCTATTATTCGTTATCATTCAAAATAATTTGGCTGGATAATTATATCACTTCAAATAACCTGGTTGGATGAGCATTTAATAGACAACCTTTTAAATTACTTGTCTCGGTATTTCCAATTAATAGACACCACTCGGAATGAGTTGCCCAGATCATTACAAATTCGCGTTTGTAAACTTCAATGAAAATAACTCGGTTGGGCAAATCAAATGAATAGGCAGCATCCGAAACAAATTGTAGTCACAATAACCTATTGTAATGGGAAGTGTCCGAACTTTTGCCTAGGCTATTACAATTCAATTAATATACTTCACTCTAAATCAAATTTCTGGACAATTCCAATTAATAGACAAATAGACAGCACTCAATATGAATTGCCCGGACAATTCCAAATATTATACTTCAACGGTCCGTGTCGCAGTGGCATCCGCAGCTGTCGCGTGCCGCTTTCCTGCGTCGTTCCTCTCCATATCATGCTACTTCCGCATGAATACCTCCATCCCGCCCTCTACCACTCACAATCACCGGCCGGCCGTCTGTGCTGCCTCGCGCCACCCTTCTGACCTGGTGCCGAGCGCGTCGAGGTCCTCCTCGAGGCGCCCTATCCAGTCCTCCTCCTGTCCACATGAACAGCCCTTACCACTGACCATATTTCCAAACATGACCCTCCTCGGCAGCCGCTCCCCTCCCGTGCGTGCGACGAAGCCAGCGAGCAATATCCTCCTTCTGCGCACCGCCGCCTCACTGAGTCAAGTAACGCAAGCGAAAGGAGACAGCCACAGTTAAAAGCTAGCAGGTATGTCATACAGATCCTACCCGAGAAAGCATGTGTCTACAGTAAGAGCCGCCTTGTACAGATTGTTACCCGTCAAACATGTGTCAACATATCTAAACAATGCATATCCTATTCGGGTAACCGCGTGCTACGCCATGCAGACGTCTACATTCTTACTCGCGAAATGAACGCGGCATCTCAGATCCTATAGGACCCACCCGGTCAACGTGTGGGAGAGAGTGGTTTTGTGCAGATCCCATCTGTAAACAAGTATGAGTTATGTAGATCGTATTTTCCACGAACGGAAAAACATAGGCTCGATCATACACATCCTATAGATCCCAAAACGAAAAGGATATAGATCCCGCAGATCCCATAGTTTACCATGGACGTATCTGCCAACAATTATCTAGATAAAGAAAAAAATGCTCTGACCTGTCCGGTGTGTGCAACCGTTTGAATTTGATTGGCTTTGATTTTATTTTGATTGGTCAAACATTTAATCGCCAAGAAGACATTTTCATTTTGGGATGAGGGAACCTAATTTCAACCCAATTTATCAAACAAGTAAAAACCAAAACACCTGGTATGTGGTTTGAAGAAATTTGAGTTGCAGTTAATTGAATGGGAGGAAGTGATCCAACTTGACCATGACATGTAGGCAACGGCCCCGAGGCAATCTGTCGGTTGGTAGGGCATTGCCGACGACCACGACCGAGGTGATACGTCGTGAACCTCAACAAATGGCGACCGGGGCAAACTCCGCGCCCACGCCTACACACCACAGCAGAGCAAACCCCGGCGGTGGCGCCTGGAACAAATCCTGGCTGCCGCAAGCTCAAGATCGCCATCAACTCGACCGGCCAAACACCACGAGAACCGAGCGATCGCCCCAAAAGACGGAGGATTCGATGAACACTTCGACAGCGTCATCATCGTTGCCGTTCCTCGCTTGGCGCTTTGGGGATCTCTATTTCTACGCGAGAGGAACTATTCGTGATATCTGCCTAACCTGCCCCGCCAAAAATAAAAGAGGCTGGCGGCGGCGCGCACGCGACTGGCCACGCCGTCGCCCTCGTCTACGTTCATCGATCTCTGTCAGCGTGGCGTTGTGTGACATACATGCTGCCTTATTCTGCTTTATTTTGTTTTTGTACGCGTACCAATGTTACTATACTTTCATGACCGTCTTGGGTACGGTTGTTCTTTTCTAGTTCCTGCTTTTAGCCTTGTTTCTCTCATTGTTTCCCTATTGTTTTCCCCGCCGTCCTTATGCCGGTATATACCTCCTCTTTGTGTTGCTTCGCCTGTGCAGTAGAGGTGTACCCTGAATGATCGAAACCCGGGTACCCGGCGGGTACAACCCGGATGGGCCAAACCCGTGACAAGCTCGGGTTCGACTTGGAACCCGCGGTTTTGGGGGTGACCAAAACCTAGGTACTCGTCGGGTTCGAGTACCCGAGTACCCGTATGTTCAGCATGCCCCCCCTCACAATATCTCTAAGGCTCTTTCAAATCGACAGAAACCGGTGCGCCCACGGGTATCACTATATTCAGAGCTGAAGATTCCAAGAGTTTTCATACTTTTTTGTACGGTTTCCCCAGATAATTTCTACTGTTGGTGTTCATACGCTTGCCCGTTAAGATGATATCTTCGATATCCTTTCAGTTTACTACCCATGTATAGACATGGATTTGTTGTGCTTGAGCCATGATACCTTCCCGACATGGAAAGATAGGAACGCCACCTACAATTGTGCACATACTGTCAATCTGTATTTCGGTACCCGAATGTGCCTAGTTCAGGGGCATAGGGTGTGGGTATAACGTAAAACTACGTAACGGCATTCAGGGTGTTAGGGTGATTGGATATCCGACGCTCTGTTACCGTTGTTGGATGGTTAGAGTTACCGCTTAGACATCAAATCGTAGCACGCATTGTCACCCGCGCGTGGCACCCCTTGATGACCGTAAACGAAAACAGGGTGTTCGGGTACCCGGGTTTACCCGATTACGTGTTGAACCCGTTTGATTTCGTCTGAGAAACCGAGTTACCCGCGACGGGTCCGGGGTTCACTTCCCGAATTATCAGAGTACCAGTTTGTGATGGGTACTCGCCGGGATACACATATACCGTGCAGCAGGTATCTGTTCATCTTCGGCACGTGTACATGATCTTCGAATAGTGTTTTGCCTACCTTCGCAGCAGTCTGATGCTGCTCTGACGGCGTCTTTCATGGATCGCTCACAGGTCTACGTGGACGATATTTCGATAGTTTTATGCCCTCTCCGCCCATCATACGTCACTGCAGCCAGCCAGGTGTACGAACAAACGGTCGAGTTTATGTACTTGGCGGGGGGGGGGGGGGGGCTATCAGCGCGAGCCGGGATATCAGCGTCGAGGTATCGCGTTGACTTCAGAAGGCATGGACGTGCTTCGGGCGGTATAAGATGGAAGTCTATGACTGCCTGGGTGTGGGCCTGCTGTTGAAGGTGCGGCTGTTGGCAGTTGAGGTACTCGAGACGATGGTGTACGGGTGCGTCACGTGGAGCCCGAAAACAGCTGATTACGCCAGGCTACGGCAGGTCCATCGCAGTATGCTCCTACGGATGCCTCGGCTGCCGGAAACGGAAGCGCGAATAACACACTCTATCCACGCCCGCGCGATTGTCAAGACAGACTCCGAGAGCATTGAGGCGACGGTGCGCAGACCGGGGATATTGTTCGCTGGTTTCGTCGCACGCATGAGAGGGGAGCGGCTGCCGAGGAGGATGATGTTTGGGGAGATGGTCGGTGGCAAGGGCTACTCATTTGGACAGGAGAAAGACTGGATGGGGCGCCTCGAGGAGGACCTCAAGGCGTTCGGCATCAGGCCTGAAGGGTGGCGCGAGGCAGCACGGAAGGCCGGCCGGTGGTTTCGAGTGGTCGAGGACGGGGCGGAGTTTTTTATGCGGAAATAGCTTGACGCGGAGAGTAGTGATGCAGCAAAGCGGCACGCGAAGGCTACGGATGCAACTGGGACACCGACCATTGAAGTATAACATATTTGGAATTGTCCGGCCGCGAAAGTCGAGCTTCGAGTGCACGGTATTATTAGCTCTATTGTTGAAATTGTCCCGCAGGAAGCTTGTATCTCTTTAGAGTGAAGTCTATTAATTGAATTTGTATAGGCCTAGGCAAAAGTTCGGACACGCCACCGATATAACAAAGTAGGTTATTGTGACTACAATATCTGGTATAGGGAAGTATGGCTGTCTATTTCGCATGATTGACATTCGCCCCAAGAGTTTATTTTCATTGAAAGTCTTTAGCACAAAAAACGCGTAATTGTAAATGATCGTGGACGCACACGCTATCTCATTCCGCGAGTGGTGTCTATTGAATCTGGAATATGCCGAGACAAAGTAACTATTTAAGCACCGAAGGTTGTACGCTATAAGTGTATAAAGATGCATTCAGGCCAGACCAGGGTCTATGGATTGAGAGGTGAGAGTATGAGGAGTGGAGTCTGAAGGGTCAGCCTCCAGATTGCTCTGTTAACTGACGACGCGGAATATATAGACACTGGGGAGACCCGCCCTGTCGGGGCGGACGCAGGTACTTAACTGGCACTGTCTGTGGCAGCCTATACACTGACTCTTTCCAGGCTTCGCAGATTTCATCACAACATAGCACAATTTAATCCAGCGGCAGAGAGATGGAATTTCAGAGAGAGAGGAGCAGTCGATATTAACTGGAACTTCGTCCAGAGCCAAGTGGTAGGTCAGAGTACGGGTACATTAATTGGGTAGCCATCCCGCCTGACAGAGCATTCGCCAGGCCGAATTGAGTTACGCGGAGCGTTTATATCGAAATTGGCCACCTCTAAGTTGAGCTCTCCACGACCACCGCTATCAAACAACAACTGCAAGCAGTATCCGAGTATCTTACGAATGGTTCGTATTATTAATAGACTGAAGCCATAGAACGGTAGAACTTCACAGACAGTCCACAGCAAAAAGAGGGGGGAAATAACTATTACTCATAATGAAAGAACAAGAAAGTCGGGAGTGTTGCTGAGCCTTGAACTCTGGACATTAAGTTTAGAACATGGTACGTGAAACACCGTCATCTGCTGTGGGAAAGTCGCGCAATCAGGCCGATTCGTATGTGCTTCCTATGTATTTACGAGGAGTAGGAATTTTGATAAGTCTGAACAACAATATTGCCAAAACAAATTATTTTGGCACGCTCCGGCAGGGCTAGCAGCGTGCACGGCCCAGGCCGCCACTAACAGAGGGTCGGGAGAGACGACAAAGGCGAGGCACGTCCAGCCAAGAGCGCACCCAGAGGTGGACCTATCTCATGCAAGCCAAGCTATGTTTCGGCTTGAAATATGGTACGGAATCGACCTTCGTACGTCCGCTTGCGTCATGATACTTATATTTGGTGCATTTATAAATACTAATAGACCGAGGGAGAACACCCTTAGACGGATAATGATAAACTGGACCATTTGTGTTTGTCCGAACAGGTCAGTCCCTCCTCCCGGTTTCTATTACCAGTAAGATGGCCAGAAACGTATCGTTAGAACAAATACTGTTGTAGATAGACCAGAGCAGAAACCTTTCGCCCGAAGCATTCCATGAGTATGCAAATATATGCACATGCAATAGGCAAGACCAGAAACAAATTACTAAACCATTCAAAATTGGCAGATCAGCGCTGAACCTTTTGCCTGAATCATTGCTATTGCTAGACAGACCTGAAACTAAACGTAAGAACTGTTCCTACGAGAAGAACAGAGCTGAGACTCATTGCCCAAACCGTTCCGATATATACGAGAGGTACTAAATAAATTGATAGAAAATAGCCATCGGAAGGTCAGGACGAAGCCTATTGACCCAACCAATAATTCCATGTGGTAGGTCAGGACAGAAACCTGGTGATCCAACCATTCCTATTAATGGGCAAGAACTTCAACAAATTCCTGAAACAGTTTCAATTGGAAGGTCAGGACAAAAATCTAGTGACCCAAACATCCCCGTTAATGGACAAGACCATAATCAAATGGTTGAAATAATTACAATCAAAAGGTCAAGACAAAAAGGATTAGACCGAACCATTCCAATTACAAGACAGCACCAGAAACAAATTGTTGAAAACAATACTATTGGAGCGTCAGGGCATAAACCTACTGGCCTTACTATTCCTATGAATAGATCCGTCACAAAAACGATTGATCAACCAATTCAATGTAATGGACTTCCGCAAGATCTATTATTGTACAACCAATACGTAGTACATTGTGGGTAAAACCCATGTCCTATTGAGGAAGAAATAGAGTATTGGAGTCTCCGGCACGAAACACTTGCAGGAGCCTATCCTAGTTTAACCAACAGAGCTCTTAAAAGATTGTCCAAGCAAGTCCAAATAGCCTGAATTTTCTAGAATGTTCGATTCCACTTGCAATCGTATGTAAGGAATCAGTTGTTCGCCTCATTTGAATCTGTAGACTTTTCGGTTTGTCCGTCGTAGGCGCAATAAGCTACTGCGATGTCTATTGTCGAAGGCAAACCCATGGGTGGCATGTAAAAATACGTTTCTATTTATCAACCCGCCAATAACTATATTGTCCGAGACAATTCATTCATTGGGCGTTCTCCGAAATATGTCGTCTGGTCAATTCTAATTAATAGACTGCTTCATGGAGCATCCTCCGAAATATGTATGTTGTCTGGCTAATCCCGATCAATAGACAGTCTCATGAATGAAGCAATTGGTCCGGCAGTTCCAATCGATAGACAGCCTAATATACCACGCGGTTTTACAATTACACCAAATAACATCCGCATGCGTCTATTGATGCGGCAAATTCCAATTGCAGCGTCCGGAATCAATTGACCGGCACTAGAAGATTGTGTATTGACTTGAATTGCCTGGAATATATATTTAGAAGGCTGTCTATTAAATGCAATTGCCTGGACAATTGCTTGAGAAGGCTGCCTATTAAATGCAATCGCCGGCACGATTGCTTTACATATATATAATGATGTCAAATA
>MEHQ01000885.1:42500-157670 GCA_008828725.1 Saccharina japonica
CTGGCAATTCCATTTAAGTGACATCCTTCTAAACAAATATCCTGTCAATTACATTTAATTGCTGTCCTTCTGAATAAATTGCTCGGACAAATGCATTCAATAGGCAGCTTTCTAAAGCAATTAATTGCGCACGAAATTCCATGTATTTGACATCATTATATATATGTAAAGCAATCGTGCCGGCGATTGCATTTAATAGGCAGCCTTCTCAAGCAATTGTCCAGGCAATTGCATTTAATAGACAGCCTTCTAAATATATATTCCAGGCAATTCAAGTCAATACACAATCTTCTAGTGCCGGTCAATTGATTCCGGACGCTGCAATTGGAATTTGCCGCATCAATAGACGCATGCGGATGTTATTTGGTGTAATTGTAAAACCGCGTGGTATATTAGGCTGTCTATCGATTGGAACTGCCGGACCAATTGCTTCATTCATGAGACTGTCTATTGATCGGGATTAGCCAGACAACATACATATTTCGGAGGATGCTCCATGAAGCAGTCTATTAATTAGAATTGACCAGACGACATATTTCGGAGAACGCCCAATGAATGAATTGTCTCGGACAATATAGTTATTGGCGGGTTGATAAATAGAAACGTATTTTTACATGCCACCCATGGGTTTGCCTTCGACAATAGACATCGCAGTAGCTTATTGCGCCTACGACGGACAAACCGAAAAGTCTACAGATTCAAATGAGGCGAACAACTGATTCCTTACATACGATTGCAAGTGGAATCGAACATTCTAGAAAATTCAGGCTATTTGGACTTGCTTGGACAATCTTTTAAGAGCTCTGTTGGTTAAACTAGGATAGGCTCCTGCAAGTGTTTCGTGCCGGAGACTCCAATACTCTATTTCTTCCTCAATAGGACATGGGTTTTACCCACAATGTACTACGTATTGGTTGTACAATAATAGATCTTGCGGAAGTCCATTACATTGAATTGGTTGATCAATTGTTTTTGTGCCGGATCTGTTCATAGGAATGGTTAGGCCAGTAGGTTTGTGCCCTGACGCTCCAATAGTATTTTTTTCAACAAATTGTTTCTGGTGCTGTCTTGTAATTGGAATGGTTCGGTCTAATCCTTTTTGTCTTGACCTTTTGATTGTAATTATTTCAACCATTTGATTATGGTCTTGTCCATTAACGGGGATGTTTGGGTCACTAGATTTTTGTCCTGACCTTCCAATTGAAACTGTTTCAGGAATTTGTTGAAGTTCTTGCCCATTAATAGGAATGGTTGGATCACCAGGTTTCTGTCCTGACCTACCACATGGAATTATTGGTTGGGTCAATAGGCTTCGTCCTGACCTTCCGATGGCTATTTTCTATCAATTTATTTAGTACCTCTCGTATATATCGGAACGGTTTGGGCAATGAGTCTCAGCTCTGTTCTTCTCGTAGGAACAGTTCTTACGTTTAGTTTCAGGTCTGTCTAGCAATAGCAATGATTCAGGCAAAAGGTTCAGCGCTGATCTGCCAATTTTGAATGGTTTAGTAATTTGTTTCTGGTCTTGCCTATTGCATGTGCATATATTTGCATACTCATGGAATGCTTCGGGCGAAAGGTTTCTGCTCTGGTCTATCTACAACAGTATTTGTTCTAACGATACGTTTCTGGCCATCTTACTGGTAATAGAAACCGGGAGGAGGGACTGACCTGTTCGGACAAACACAAATGGTCCAGTTTATCATTATCCGTCTAAGGGTGTTCTCCCTCGGTCTATTAGTATTTATAAATGCACCAAATATAAGTATCATGACGCAAGCGGACGTACGAAGGTCGATTCCGTACCATATTTCAAGCCGAAACATAGCTTGGCTTGCATGAGATAGGTCCACCTCTGGGTGCGCTCTTGGCTGGACGTGCCTCGCCTTTGTCGTCTCTCCCGACCCTCTGTTAGTGGCGGCCTGGGCCGTGCACGCTGCTAGCCCTGCCGGAGCGTGCCAAAATAATTTGTTTTGGCAATATTGTTGTTCAGACTTATCAAAATTCCTACTCCTCGTAAATACATAGGAAGCACATACGAATCGGCCTGATTGCGCGACTTTCCCACAGCAGATGACGGTGTTTCACGTACCATGTTCTAAACTTAATGTCCAGAGTTCAAGGCTCAGCAACACTCCCGACTTTCTTGTTCTTTCATTATGAGTAATAGTTATTTCCCCCCTCTTTTTGCTGTGGACTGTCTGTGAAGTTCTACCGTTCTATGGCTTCAGTCTATTAATAATACGAACCATTCGTAAGATACTCGGATACTGCTTGCAGTTGTTGTTGATGCTGTCTGGACAATTCCAATCAATTTATAACCGCCGAACTCAATTGCATGGTCAATTCCAATTAATGACCGTACTCGAAACACTGGCTGGACAATTCCAGTTAATAGACAGCACTCGAAATCATTTGGCTGGAAAATTGCAATTGATAAATCTCACTTGAAATCATTTGGCTGGGCGATTCCTATTATTCGGTATCATTAAAAAAAATTGGCTGGATAATTATATCACTTCAAATAACCTGGTTGGATGAATGCATTTAATAGACAACCTTTTAAATTACTTGTCTCGGCATTTCCAATTAATAGACACCACTCGGAATGAGTTGCCCAGATCATTACAATTACGCGTTTGTAAACTTCAATGAAAATAACTCGGTTGGGCAAATCAAATGAATAGACAGCATCCGAAACAAATTGTAGTCACAATAACCTATTGTAATGGGAAGTGTCCGAACTTTTGCCTAGGCTATTACAATTCAATTAATAGACTTCACTCTAAATCAAATTTCTGGACAATTCCAATTAATAGACAATAGACAGCACTCAATATGAATTGCCCGGACAATTCCAAATATTATACTTCAACGGTCGTGTCGCAGTTGCATCCGCAGCCGTCGCGTGCCGCTTTGCTGCATCACTCCTCTCCGCATCATGCCACTTCCGCATATAAAAGCTCCTCCCCGTCCTCGACCACTCGAAACCACCGGCCGGCCTCCTGTGCTGCCTCGCGCCACCCTTCTGGCCTGATAATGTCGAACGCCTTGTGGTCCTCCTCGAGGCGCCCCATCAAGTACTTCTCCTGTCCAAATGAATAGCCCCTTACACACCGCCATTCCCCAAACATCACCTCCTCGGAGCCGCTCCCCTCCATGCGTGCGACGAACCAGCGAACAATATACATCCTGCGTCTGCGCACCGTCGCCTCACTGCTCTCGGAGAGTCATATCTTGACAATCGCGCGGGCGTGGATAGAGTGTGTTATTCGCGCTTCCGTTTCAACCAGCCGAGGCATCGTAGGAGCATACTGCGATGGACCTGCCGTAGCCTGGCGTAATCAGCTGTTTTCGGGCTCCACGTGACGCACCCGTACACCATCGTCTCGAGTACCTCAACTGCCAACAGCCGCACCTTCAACAGCAGGCCCACACCCAGGCAGTCATAGACTTCCATCTTATACCGCCCGAAGCACGTCCATGCCTTCTGAAGTCAACGCGATACCTCGACGCTGATATCCCGGCTCGCGCTGATAGCCCCCCCCCCCCCCCCGCCAAGTACATAAACTCGACCGTTTGTTCGTACACCTGGCTGGCTGCAGTGACGTATGATGGGCGGAGAGGGCATAAAACTATCGAAATATCGTCCACGTAGACCTGTGAGCGATCCATGAAAGACGCCGTCAGAGCAGCATCAGACTGCTGCGAAGGTAGGCAAAACACTATTCGAAGATCATGTACACGTGCCGAAGATGAACAGATACCTGCTGCACGGTATATGTGTATCCCGGCGAGTACCCATCACAAACTGGTACTCTGATAATTCGGGAAGTGAACCCCGGACCCGTCGCGGGTAACTCGGTTTCTCAGACGAAATCAAACGGGTTCAACACGTAATCGGGTAAACCCGGGTACCCGAACACCCTGTTTTCGTTTACGGTCATCAAGGGGTGCCACGCGCGGGTGACAATGCGTGCTACGATTTGATGTCTAAGCGGTAACTCTAACCATCCAACAACGGTAACAGAGCGTCGGATATCCAATCACCCTAACACCCTGAATGCCGTTACGTAGTTTTACGTTATACCCACACCCTATGCCCCTGAACTAGGCACATTCGGGTACCGAAATACAGATTGACAGTATGTGCACAATTGTAGGTGGCGTTCCTATCTTTCCATGTCGGGAAGGTATCATGGCTCAAGCACAACAAATCCATGTCTATACATGGGTAGTAAACTGAAAGGATATCGAAGATATCATCTTAACGGGCAAGCGTATGAACACCAACAGTAGAAATTATCTGGGGAAACCGTACAAAAAAGTATGAAAACTCTTGGAATCTTCAGCTCTGAATATAGTGATACCCGTGGGCGCACCGGTTTCTGTCGATTTGAAAGAGCCTTAGAGATATTGTGAGGGGGGGCATGCTGAACATACGGGTACTCGGGTACTCGAACCCGACGAGTACCTAGGTTTTGGTCACCCCCAAAACCGCGGGTTCCAAGTCGAACCCGAGCTTGTCACGGGTTTGGCCCATCCGGGTTGTACCCGCCGGGTACCCGGGTTTCGATCATTCAGGGTACACCTCTACTGCACAGGCGAAGCAACACAAAGAGGAGGTATATACCGGCATAAGGACGGCGGGGAAAACAATAGGGAAACAATGAGAGAAACAAGGCTAAAAGCAGGAACTAGAAAAGAACAACCGTACCCAAGACGGTCATGAAAGTATAGTAACATTGGTACGCGTACAAAAACAAAATAAAGCAGAATAAGGCAGCATGTATGTCACACAACGCCACGCTGACAGAGATCGATGAACGTAGACGAGGGCGACGGCGTGGCCAGTCGCGTGCGCGCCGCCGCCAGCCTCTTTTATTTTTGGCGGGGCAGGTTAGGCAGATATCACGAATAGTTCCTCTCGCGTAGAAATAGAGATCCCCAAAGCGCCAAGCGAGGAACGGCAACGATGATGACGCTGTCGAAGTGTTCATCGAATCCTCCGTCTTTTGGGGCGATCGCTCGGTTCTCGTGGTGTTTGGCCGGTCGAGTTGATGGCGATCTTGAGCTTGCGGCAGCCAGGATTTGTTCCAGGCGCCACCGCCGGGGTTTGCTCTGCTGTGGTGTGTAGGCGTGGGCGCGGAGTTTGCCCCGGTCGCCATTTGTTGAGGTTCACGACGTATCACCTCGGTCGTGGTCGTCGGCAATGCCCTACCAACCGACAGATTGCCTCGGGGCCGTTGCCTACATGTCATGGTCAAGTTGGATCACTTCCTCCCATTCAATTAACTGCAACTCAAATTTCTTCAAACCACATACCAGGTGTTTTGGTTTTTACTTGTTTGATAAATTGGGTTGAAATTAGGTTCCCTCATCCCAAAATGAAAATGTCTTCTTGGCGATTAAATGTTTGACCAATCAAAATAAAATCAAAGCCAATCAAATTCAAACGGTTGCACACACCGGACAGGTCAGAGCATTTTTTTCTTTATCTAGATAATTGTTGGCAGATACGTCCATGGTAAACTATGGGATCTGCGGGATCTATATCCTTTTCGTTTTGGGATCTATAGGATGTGTATGATCGAGCCTATGTTTTTCCGTTCGTGGAAAATACGATCTACATAACTCATACTTGTTTACAGATGGGATCTGCGCAAAACCACTCTCTCCCACACGTTGACCGGGTGGGTCCTATAGGATCTGAGATGCCGCGTTCATTTCGCGAGTAAGAATGTAGACGTCTGCATGGCGTAGCACGCGGTTACCCGAATAGGATATGCATTGTTTAGATATGTTGACACATGTTTGACGGGTAACAATCTGTACAAGGCGGCTCTTACTGTAGACACATGCTTTCTCGGGTAGGATCTGTATGACATACCTGCTAGCTTTTAACTGTGGCTGTCTCCTTTCGCTTGCGTTACTTGACTCACAGGTGTGGAGCCCAAGGTATCCGCTATGCCTCTACATCGTCGGTCGTCGATAATCATTGCTGCGCTCTTCCTCGCACTCTCCGGCCACGCAGCTGCGCGTGAGTTGGACTCATAATTGCATCTCGCGTATGTATGCGGATTTCGGCTTGGTAATCTAGAACATAGAGTTGTCTTTTACCGATGATGCAATAAAACTCTACCAATATGCGACATGACATCAGTGACTGTGACAAATCTACGTGTAGTTGCGCTATACAACAGGCAGCTGTATACTCTCCGACTGCATTATCCCCCCTTATTCAACAAGCGCCTGATCAGGAACGAACGAAAACAAACAGCTGTTCCTGCCCAAAAAGGATTCTGCAATGTCAGTGAAGCGCGCCGAGATATTCGAATTCTGACGTAACTGTGGAAACCGCCTGCTCGAGCGATGTTTGTAGTAATCGGCGATTTCACACAGGTCTACGTAGATTGGGGCTTTCCATTTTAAGACGAGGACTTATCTTACACGATGTCTCCTGGAACTGCTTGGTTGTTGCCCTTCGGGTAGAAGTCGGTGGCGTTACGATACGACCCGGGCTTTGATGCAAAGATACCGCCCTTATACATGAGAGGGTGAAGCGTGGCAACCAAGGTACGGCTCACTTTTGTGTGGTTTGTATGGTGGAGCCTTTTACGAGAGGTACTGACTTGTGCGTTTTTGGCATTGGTGTAGCAGGTATCTACTGTTCTTCTTCCACGATTTATGGCATAGCCTCGCGTGCAAACAAACGACGCTTTCGACAGCGGCGCATACAAACAGGAAAAAACTACATTTACCACGTGGTCGCCCCGCCGTCGCAAACTTGCAATAGCGAGCATGGTACACGTTTAATGAATAAGCATAAGGTTCAGTCGGTCGTTTTCCTGCGTACCGGTATAACATACCATGATTCATGTTATGAATAATCGATAGTGTGACAACGTAGGGCGGGCTTAGGTGGGTGTACGGCTGTCAAAACCGCAGCAGCTATATCCGATCTACAAGCTTGAGTAGAACATGTACCACCGACCGGTTCCTGAAGCATCGACAATCTCGACACATGATGTGGATTCCCCTTGGTGTTGGGTGGGTGCCACTGCTCATACCCCCGGCACGTTCAGTGTACTTCCCTTGCACCCCCGTCGCTTCCAATCCTGAATATAAAACCACGAACCGATTGTTCTTCAGCAATGTTATACGTACAGTAGTACACATGGGAATCGCGTTATACCATCTTCGGCCTTGTTTTTTCGCACGCGATACATGACACCCCCCCCCCCCCCTCCCTTCGGGACGATTGGGATAGTATATTAACCATGTATCTTGCTGGTCTGTACCAATGCACGGGTACGGTCGTTGTTGTGGTGTTGAGTATATGCCCGGCTCCTCCGCAACAGGGACGGGGGAGCCGGACAGACGGAACCACTCGTAACGTACGGGTGGTAATCATCCTCCGGTGTACCATATATTGTAGAAGCGGCTTGCTCGGGCCTGAAGGATGTTGTCCACACGAGTGTTTGGCCGAAGCAAGCTTGAAACATTGTCAAAATATTTGGTACCTACGATAGCCTCGTATGATATATTATACCAGGTACTCAGTATATGTTTCGGTGGACGATCTACTACTATGCCGCGTATCACACCATTTCAACGTTCTGAACGAGGTGTGACCTTTAAGTCAAACGTCAAATGACGTTCGGCTGTCAACCATGTAGTAATCGCAATATATGGTCCAATAAATATCACTACAGGTTGATAAACCGTCGACAATACCGACCAAGCTAGGTTCGATGCATTTTGGTGCCCAGTTTGTCCCACCCTGAGGTCCCTGCCATGCTCCACAATCTAACCTAGCGCATTATGCTTACATCTCGCGTTTTTTCCCAAACGAACAGAATCTCCTGCACCTACCCCTTCACCTCTCCCGGAGTTTACGCTCGCACCTACCCCTGCACCTCTCCCTGAGTTTACGCTTGCACCTACCCCTGCACCCAACGGTAAGAGGCTGGTGGGATCGATTGATGAGATTGCTCAATTCCGCTTCAGTAGTGTTATAGTGCAAATTCAAATCGATTTTATATCCTTGTTTTGTCCACTTGATAGATTCAATGTCAGCCCCACCTTTGGCACGCTTGATATTTTAGACAAACCGCAAGTTTTGCTGGTCTGTAACTTTTTGCTGGCGTAGTTGTAAATAACAATCTAAGCCCTGCTCCTCCGCAACCGGGGCGGAGGAGCCACACGGGCGGAAGAAAGTGTACTATGTGATCAAATCACATCAAGTTGTACATACGAAGTATATACATATGGTACGGACGTTTGCTCGGGATGTTGTCCACGTGAGCATTCTGCGGGAGAACACTCGAAGTACAGTACTACGATAACACTCGGTGGCCGCCATACCCCAATACCAGGTATATTCTATGAGTCTCGGTGGGCCATCTTTCTGCATATTATATCACGGCAACGTTCTGGTCGTAGTGTAACAAGCATGCGCAACCTTTGGTTGAGGAAGCACAATTTTGATAGGCTGACGATCCGGCGACAATCTCAACCACACTACTGTGGCAAGATGTGCCCTCCTGCCGTTTTGACTCCTCGTCTAATCTCTCCGCCATGGTCACAATCAAACCTAACCCATGCCCCTTACACCTCGCGTTACTTTCCAGCTCGGCAGAAACCTCTGTCCCTAGTCCTGATGACACCGGCGAGAGATTGGTGGCATCGGTTGATGCGACTGGTCATTTGCTTTTCAGTAGTATTATGGGA
Source organism: Saccharina japonica (assembly GCA_008828725.1). Classification (NCBI taxonomy): domain Eukaryota; class Phaeophyceae; order Laminariales; family Laminariaceae; genus Saccharina; species Saccharina japonica. The sequence continues at coordinate 51,234 of MEHQ01000885.1, forward strand.
CTGACGATCGCGTATTGCCTCCATCGGCATTGTTTGTTTTGATTTGGCAGTACCAAAGACACGACTCATTGGCTGGCCCCAACGGAGTGTGTTTCGGCGTTCAACGCAGTCCCGTGTCTGTCCGGTGCGACGGCTATGTCTGGCGCTGCTCCGGCGGACGTCGACCAACAACCTCGTTGTGTACCATTTCGACGTATCTACAGTAGTGTTCAAAGCTTGTTAACGATGGAGATCTGGCCGTGCACAGTAAACACGTAGCCGTCGAGAGTGCTTACAGGCTGTATTCACATTCCCTTTTGCGCTATCGATAGTTTATGTTGGCTATGGAGGTGCTCACTCTACATTGATTGATCGCCTCTCATCCCGCTGCTTCTAGAGCTGCCCCCATGTTGATGTCGCGACAGGTTCGTACAGTAGGCGCAGCGCAGTATGCCGCAAAAACAAGAGATACGAACAACTAGAGCGAGCCTCCATAACATATCTCCACAGATCAGGTGCCCGTTTCTTTACGTTGCCCTCTCGGCGGTGTTTTCGGCTGGTGTTCTGTTCCATTGTCGTTCATTGATTGCACACAGCTTGCGAGGTCGACACTGACTGCGACACGGAAAATGGCGAAGCATGCTGCTTGTTGACAAATGCATGTGAAGCCGCTGGAGACGTCGCCGCCGGTGCCTGTGGTGAGCAAGCAAGTCGATATTTATATACTACTACATGTATAGATACAAGGGCTACGCATGGGTAAGGCAAGGAAGGAGTTGGAACACCGACAAAACAAACAAAACGTACATTGAAAAAGGAACATCAAGCGTTTCATCCGAAATTCATAATTCATCAGGAAATGAAGGTTCACAACGAAGAAAGCATGCATAGTTGCAACACGCCGGCGTTAAGTGCGTTGTCATTAATTGAAAGTCAGCGCATGAAGAGAACAAAAAAGTACAGCAGCAGTTTAAACAACGTGATGAACCTGCTCCGTTTCGAGGCAACAGGAAAGAGGAATTAACGCTAAAGTGGCGTTATTGGACGCAATGATTGTTACGTTGAAACGAAAATATAAAATTACGTGCTCGTGCTCGGGCTGCGGCTGCAATAGATAACCTCGTGTTAATCGTACGTTTTTCATTCACATACTTACTTGTGCACGTAGTAAATAAACGCATCTAACTTGAATGTAAAAAGTGGGATATATTTCACATTAAAAAAACAACATCCGGGTGTTGTGAGATTCGAAAACAATTCTCAAACAAACCCCCCAAAAAGCAAGAGGATACACCAACCATAATGCGTAGAGAGGCATAGAACAGCAGTCCTGCATAGTAGTTCGTGCGTACACGTACTCCTACATACTCGAAGTACAGTATATGCTCGTACACGCACAACGCTCGAGTTTACTGTTGTACCTGTTTCTTAAGATGTACCTACTCGTGCGAATCAATCACACATGCTCGTGCATCCACACATTTTCAAACACTCGACGTACTCTATTCACCAACCGCAAAATCAACGGTTTTGGCCATACAAATCCTAGATCCAGGCTCAAGATTCGGGAAACAACAAAGACTAAATGCGCCCAACTTCAATGTAAAAAAGTGGTTTATCTTTCACATTGAAAATCCAACATCCGGGTGTTGTAAGATACAAAAAAATATCTCAAAGAAAACCCAAGAAAAGCAAGATGATACTCAAAAACGATCATACCATATGATGAAGAGAGGCACAGAACATTAGCCCTGCATAGTAGAGCGTGCGTACTCGTACTCCCACTTCTCGAAACACAGTATGTGCTCGTACTCGCACAACGCTCCATCTTGCTGATGTACCTGTTTCTGAAGCTGTACGTACTCGTGTGAAGTAATCATACATGCTCGTCCATTCATACATTCTCAAACACTCGACGCGTTTTAGTGACCGACCGCAAGAATCATAATGTTTGGCAGTAAACACCGTAGATCCAGGCTCATGATTCGAAAACCAGCAAAACAAAAGCCACCCAACTTCACGAGTGGGATATATTTCACAATAAAAGTCCAACATCCGGGTGTTAAAAGATTCGAAAACAACCCTCGAACAAAACCCAAGAAACGAAAAGCAAGATGGTACGACGTACTCGGAAAATGTCGCATCAAATTTGTAGAGAGGAGTAGAACAGCAGCCCTGCATAGTAGAGCGTGCGTACCCGTTAATCCTAAGTATAGTCGAAGCACACTATGTGCCGGTACTCGCACACCGCTCGAGCCTACCTCTGTACCTGTTTCTGAAGCTGTACGTACTCATAAGAACATACTTGTTCGGCCATACCTGCTATATTCGACCGGGAAAACTCACAGCGAACCACTGCTTCTGGAACTGCTGTCAACCCTCTGGTACTCGTGCAGCAGTGCCGTCCAGCAGTAGAAGGTAAATATGACAGATAAATAATGCATGATCTAACTCGCTCTTGAATACGTGTGCTCTCCTCGTACGTATATACACTCGTACAAACTCGTACGTGTGCTCGTGTACCTTTGCAAGAATAGCGTAAAAACTAAATGGGATGTTTGCATAGAGAAGAACGACATACAAGAAATGGAGTACTTCATCCGAGGAACAAAGTTGTTTGTGTAGGCATTATCCTGTTGATGCTACCGTAATTTGGTTTAGTTCTCTGTGTATCTTACAATTTTCACAGATAAAATCCCGAGCACTTGAGGCAAAGTTAGATAAATGCCGTTTTTTTAAAGCAACCTGCCTTTTGGGGGGCAGCAAATTGAATGAAAACGCTTGAGATCTCGCACGCGATCACGGCTCACGGGGAGGCATTCAACGGAGCACGAAGGGCGAGGTTCCTCGAAGCCGATCCTTTCGCCACAGCAACACTATGAAATGTACAGCGCATCTACCGTAGAGACTCACTCGAGAATGGATCGTTAAGCAGCATGGACAGCGACTCTTCGGAGCAGACGATGCAAAGGGATGCCAAAATGCGATTCTTACTACTGCAATTAGTTTCACAAGCTATTCCTTTATATTTGCGCACTACCACTCCCCCTGTCAAGACCCAAATAAACGCTCGAGCATGCCACCCAAAGTCCAAGATTGTGCCTACTTCTCGCTTATCTCTCTCAGCGCCCGCACGCGTTCACGGCGAGGTGAGCAGGGGGGACGAAGGGGGGTGAGGGGCGTTGAAGCTAATCCTCGAAGAGAGCGCTCGAAGAAAAGAAAAAAACTCGTGATACTGACGTGTCGAGATTCCGATACTGAGGCCGACATGGTAAACAAAACTTTGCCAGTGCATGGCCTAGGATTGGTCATACATTTTTTATATTTATTTATGTATCCTATGTGCTTGTACATATATACGTATTACACCAGGTACAAGGTATGCATATATGTGGATGTTGTTGTTGTTGTTGTTTACGTGCTGTCGTGCCGAATCGGATATGTCGACCTCCTGCCCTGCCCTGCCCTACCCAGAGGCAAGGGTGACGGCGAATGCCAGCACCATGCGGAGCCCTTGTATAGCATATATAACGCATGCCGTATGTGTATACGATGTATGCTTACCCAAACTCATCTCGCAGATGCTCCTGGCGTTGTATAACATATTTAGACACTCCCCAGCAGTTTGAAGGCCCATTCTGTTCATGTTCGAACGCAGTTCAACCCATATATACGGGACCCCCGAAGCGTTCCTACTAGCCGTAAGCGCGCCCCATACGCCTGTGACCGGCCGGTGCATCCACACTCACGTCGTGTCCGCGTCGTCGTTTTCCGCGCGTTTGGGTTCGGTAATATTTAGAAGGGGGTGACGTAGGAGTCACCATCGCCGGGTCGTGTATATGGGCCAACCAACACCAAACATGTTAATTCCTGATTCTCCGACCCTCTCGCCTTTCCCGCTCTCTAAGGTGATCCGCACATGACAGGCTTTCGTGGCCAGAAATTCGACTTTATTGGCATCGACGACGGGTGGTATGCTGTCGTCTCGGACCTTCCATACGTGCATATCAACATGCGCATTACTTCTCCTGTCCCTTCGGTACCCGAGATCACCTACATCACCGGGATCTCCGTCATCACCACAGACGCTGACGGGCTGGACCACACCATCATTGTCCTCGTTCGCGACCCGCACAGTCTGGAGAGCTCCTGCCCCGTTGGGATGCCGCTATGTCTTGCCGACGGTGCCCTTCACGTGGTCGTCGACGGGGAAGAGGTTTTGCTTGCGCCCGGCGAGGTTATAATAGCCCCAGATGTTGCGATCGCCGCCGTTAACCTTCCGGGGGCGTGCCGAAGCTTTGGGTTCGAGAAGTACTGGGAGAGGAAGAGGCTCGAGCTTCTTTCTCAGGCCGGTCGAAAGCTCAGCTTGACCAACACCATGCAGGACATGTCTGACTGGGTGCTCTCCGACCCCACAGCGACCAACCCGGTGGAATGCGCGGAGTACGTGGCTAGCGCTACAGCAATTGGGGGGGTTGTTCTGTTCGCCCACCAGTCTGAGCACACGTCGTTCCAAATAATGACCCCGACAGCTAAGATCCGCTTGAGCCATGGCAGGCTGCACCAGCTCCCCATCGGATCTACGTGGACTATACCGGACTCCTCGACGCATCATGGACCAACTTCGAGCATGACCATCGGAATCCGTCGTTTTCCTCTTGAAGTCCGTTTGCTTTTTCAATCTCTAGCGAGACTAGTCGGTTCGCCCCCAAGTCGGAACTGAGTAATCTGCGAGTGCCCTTCCGTTCGAGCTAAGTCGACAGAAGTAGTCGAGTGGTCTGTGGTTCGTGAGCAGCAGGCGCTACCTCCTCGAGACCATCGCAGTAAGACAGAACGTGCTAGCTCTATACGGGTAGTCTATACCAGCTGCGTTGGATACGGCGGTTCGCGTTCCGTGGCGGGTTCCGCCTGCGAGCATTCCACGAGGCCGTGTATCGCACGGATGTAGCACGCCCTACTTCATCACGAGAATCGTAATAGGACAAAATATGGTAACTGTTTACTGGCAGTCTATACGAACACGAAGGATCGCATGCGTGTCGGCTTTCGCCAGCACGAATTCTCCGTGGCCAGGAATCTTGCCAGAGGTCGGGATTGATCGTACATTTCAATGAAGGAGAGCTGGTGAGAAGGATAGAGCGCAAGGCCAAGTGTTGGAGGAGGAGTGGCGACTGTGCTACGGTGGGGTGGCGGGCGGTGTTATTTTGTGAGCAAATAATTAGCCGGGCTGACGGGGCTGACGGGTGCTACAAAAGAGGTAGCACTTTTGGCGTTTTTTTTCTGAATGATCGGGCTCCTTAACCAAAATTCGTCGGGCTTTCGATAGTATACCTAGCTTGAGCATGGGATTGTTGGTCGGTAGCACTTTTGGTTTCCTCCAAAATCGTTTTTCGGGTAAAGTATAAAATCACGGTGCACCTCTATCGTAGCATTCGTCGGCTCCTGAACAAATGCACAAGCCTACCCCTCTGGCCGGAAATAGGATCCTCATCTATCTGTAGTCTGATGTCAATATTAAACGGCGATTATGTGTCCGCTCAGAGTAGATTATATTGAGAATTTCATGTTGTGTTATTACATATTTATATATATATGACGTATGAGTACGTAGATAGTGGCAACTTCCTGCCTCATGGGGTTAAGCATCGAGTGCAGGGTAAGTTAGTTCATATGGCCAGGGTTTGGATGCGGCATAGGCTCCTCAAGAGGAGCCTCGTAAAAGTAAGCCGCACCCCTCCCGGTGGCATGGATAAGTTTGGCGTTTGTCCCCAATATATGTTGGGTCATCGGCATGACAACGAGGTAACAAAATTGCCGTGGTCGAGACGCGGTGTGTCTTAGCCTTAGTCTTAAACAGCACATTCTCTTGTGGTACCCTATATAAGTTGGGCCGTCGGCATGACAACGAGGTAAAGCATTTTCCGTGGTCGAGACGCGGTGTGTCTTAGCCTTAGTCTTAAACAGCACATTCTCTTGTGGTACCCGGGAAACTGGTATTAACGGAGGTTTGCACCGTTGGAGAAACAAAGACGTTTATCCAAGATTGTACTAAAAACAATTAGCGCTGTCCTGAGAAGCGGTCCTTGCTGATTATGAAGCTATTGAAGCTGACAAAGTCTACCTGGTTGGGTAACCTGGCAGAGTTGACAGGACGGATCAATGGTGCTGTAATGGCCGATCAAGCTGATGCAGCTGCCTCCAGTGCTGGTGGGATTTTTTTCTTGTGTAGTACGTAGCCTCTTCTCTGTGTCGTAGTACTTGCTGTAACTTGCTGTACGAGTCGCTGGTGTATTGTAGTCGCTGGTGAAGTAGTCGATGCCTTTCGGAGACAACGATGATTACGCTGACGATGTTGTCGGACGTGCTTGCTCCGTGTCTTGATCGGCGTGAGGCATTATTTCACCACTCGTTAAACAGTTGATGGTCTCGGCAATGAGGGAGCTGCGATGGAGGTCTAGGTGATGGGAGGGTGAACGAGTATCACAGTGTGTCATGAACTCCTACAAAGATTTTGGGACGAACCGAATGGCATTTGTTGTTTTTACTGGGGAGTGAATCGGTGCTGACTGTTGGTTGTGGAAAGCTAATAGATTCAGTGCAGCCCGAAATAACCACCTACAATCTTTATCGAGGAACAAGGAAGAACAACTGTTGGAGCCGTTCCTCGTCTAGAGGGAGGGGGACCGAACGGCCTGACTGAGCGGGCACAAACGTCGGTGCATCTGATGTAGATGGACACGGTCGTAGATGGGGGTGGACACGAGATGCGGACCAACAGACTGTTGTTGTGTCCTGGCGCGTACAACAGGTGGCCGTTCATACTGATTTGGCCCGCGACGCCCACGACTGTGTATGGGCCCAAGCACGGATTCTACGATTTCCTAGGAACATAATTCAGGACGAACACCCTCGTTTCGTTCCATTAAATCCTACAAGGTCGCACGGGGGTTAAGACACGTCCGTTCGCTCAGGTTGTTGACCAAGCCGCCCGTTCCAGGTACGGGTTGAGTGTCAACGACTCCTGACGTTCGCCCGCTCTTCTTCTCCAGCACTTCCACGTGTGTTCGTTGCCACGTGTGGGCGTGTGCTTGGCCCCCGCTGGCACTTCTATATTATGCCTGCCCGACCCGGGTTGGTCATCCTCTAGTCTATCCTAGGGATTACGCTGCCCCCTACCCCAGCATCGCTGTATCTAAAGGAAGGACCTGCAACCGCAGGAGGTCGAGGTCTAGTTAAGAGCAGCATCCGACGACCCCGGAACGAACATAGTCTTAATGTCGGCATCAATCTGTTCAAATGCAAACGGACCTATCCGTTCCGAGCTCCGAGGTGTCCCTTGGTACAGGGGGATCATGTTATCAAACACCTAACCTCACACGCACTGGATCCTCTAAGGTGTGCCTGGCCTATCCGGCGGGCCCAACGTTGGTGTATTGTTAATAAAAGGACTTGCACAACATGGTGGGCATTTTGACTGGAGAGAGGGCACGCTAAGAGCATAGTACAGTACGAGAGGGCGGGTCGGCTGGATTCACCTACACTAAAGACATGTATTTCCCACTGTGGCCAAGAGCGAAGGCCACGTAAGAGAGGGATTTTCGGCCTGAATATCATCTCGTGTACGTCGGTGCACCCGCTGCACCTTCGTTGTGGTCGTTGTTCGGGCAAGCGCCGCGCATCGAGGGTACCGACGACCTATGGGTTAGGATATCTGTAGATCATCTGAATGGGGTCCTCCTGTTGCACGATGTACCCACAGCTCTTTTTTTGTGGAGTACCAGCACCTTGCCGTGGGGAAACTTAAACTTTTATCAGCGTGCGGCAGTAAGATATATATGCCAGGTACGGTGTATCAGGTACGTATTCTGGCTAGTTCATTTTTTAAACGGGTTACTGACGTGCAGCAGACCTCAAGACTATATTGGTAAGTTGTGCCAGTAAATGAGTTAGCATATGCAAGGAAGTGGTATTCGACAACGTGACATTTCGTGCCACTCCCAGTCCGCGAAGGATTGACCAATTTAGCAAAACGCCCAGGATTCGGGTGTCCACAGAAGCAAAATCAACAACGTCATTTGGAGTTTTGCACGCCACAGCTGACAGCCTTGTGCTGCCTGATCCCCTTCGTATACAGTACCAGGTATCAATGTTTTGTGTTTCGCTTGGTTGTGCCATCGGGGTCCATCAGCGACAAGTCTGTCCTATGAAACAAATCACGATACAACAAGAAAATGTTGGAAATATAAACCAGTCGCGGTTTCCTACGATGGAATACCGGTATCTACCTTGCTCTGTTAACCTGAGATAGACCACACCCAGCGGCGGTCTAGCGCGCCGCCTTGCGGTGTTCATCTAAGCTACAGTAAGACAATACTACATTTTCATGACAGTGTGTGGCACAGCTTTGCGTTGGAGCACAAAAACAGCGGACGCTACGTACGTGTGTGATATCTTCCCTGTGAGCCTGGAGGAGCATTTTCCAAAGTATTGTAGAAGTGACAGGGTTTTTGTACTGTAGTTGATTCGGGGAATGCCATGTGGCCCCCGTGTCGTTCCAGTATTATTAGACGATATAGGATGCAATACGTCTGGAACTCTACCGTAACCTTAACTAGCCCTAAACCCTACCCCCGACTTGCACCGAAAGAGCTTTGTCCGGCGAAACCCGGGCAAAACCAAACGTATTGACAAAATCTGCGACATATAATACAAAATGACTTACACAGCAGTTTCCCCCGTGTTCCTTATATATTGCACCCCATATCTTAGGCATCTCAGATTATTGAAGTATCACCCTACTCTGCAAAATGTCCATAATAAAACTGCTCCCCCCTGCAGGCGTTGGCTTCCAAGACGCAAGCGGATCATCGCTGGAAAGTGTGTATTGTTGAACCTCGTAGATCACATCACCATTATTCTGATCCTCTGGTGCTGTTTCCGCAGGGGAGTCGCCGACCTGTGTACTGAGGTCGCCCCGGTGGTCTAACTGGTAGCCACGGAGCCTGTAGGCCCGGATATCGAGGGTTCGATTCTCCCCATGGAGGTTTTTATTCTCAAATGACACCGTCTGTCGAGAGCGCATATTATAGCGTGGGTCAGCAAAATTCGACGAGAGTTGACGAGGGAAGAATGTGCTGAAAGCTTCTCGCGATAAAAACGCAAGGCAAGAACCGTAGTGGGGGAGGAGGGAGAGGAGCCTACTTTGTGACCCCGGATCTGAGTTACGACTACGGAGGGAGAAAGACGGAAGTGCGAAGATAATAAATGGGATGGACAAAAAAAAAACAAATACTGCACGGGGTTAGGTTGTATGGATCGATATGTGCTGTAGCTCCAAAGCATGTATGCTGGAATGGAGCTGAGTCGAGGAGTATCCCCCTCTGGATTTCTCTTGCCCTCCCTCTTCCAGCGAAGCGTGATACAGTATAATGCGCATATACCTTATTGACGCAGTTCGAGATCATTGTCTGTACAAACTATCTTATTTCACGGTACAGTAGATATTTCGACACACGTTTTACAGGCTGTCATCCGACGAGCAGAGGTGCATATGTTCGAAAGCTATACTCGTACCTCATCTTCATCCAGTGAAACGACAATCGCATACCAGGTGCACCCTACTTTTCCTCGCCAAAACGAGCGGTTAATGCACGAACACCAACGATATTACGGTATGATGTCGCGACTACGCTTCTCGAGACACTACAGCAACCGTGGAATCACCGGATACGTGAGGCACACGTCGGATGATCACAGCATGACAGACAGTGGAAGGGACGGAGGTTAGTCTGATTTCCGAATAGTCCCTACGATGGGCGATACAAAGACTGACAACATTTGACTAACCAAAATGGCACACCATCAGCAATCATATCTCGTGAAGGCCCTGTGCTCTCTCCGTTTATGTGAAGCCGGGCGTGTGGAATAAGCAGCTCACGAGTGTGGCGAACCAGACACCGATGACAACGGCGGCGCTGACGATGTTTATTGCGTCCCCGGGTCTTCATCCTCAGAGGAGTATACATTAACGCCCATTGATCTTGTGTCATATTTTGCCATGACCCCCTTTCCCGAAGGTAACCTCAGCACTCGGAACCGAGATCTGGTTTCAACTGGAAGGGTCGACAAACACCAGGAGGCCCACGTTCGTTCGGGGGTCGTCTGAGGGTGTGAACTCTCGCCCCCCTGCGATGGCGAGCTACCTTGACGTTGGGCTCGGGGTCGCTGAGTAAGCGCTTCATGACTGGCCTGAGGGTGATCAGCCCGGGTCAGATCGACCAAAGATAGAAGTTCCAAGAGGGTCTAAGTACAGGTACAACTTAGCACGTATGCACAACTCACAGATTTCGCGTTAAACCACATCGATATGATTGGCCAATTATCCGTACGTCAATCCCATATATTCCCCTGCTTCGCCGATAAAACTCACCATGGACTATGCCATACAATGCTTCGCGCATACAATGATTTCGAATTGCATCAATGAGCGATAGGGTTTAGGGTTGCTTGAGACTACAGTACGGTAAAGTCTTAGGTACCTCGTCCAACAATACTGGAACGACACTGGGGCCACATGGCATTTTCCCCGAACCCCGCTACTAAACCCCTATCACTTTGACAATAATCTAGAGCATGCTCCTGGCTCACAGGGCAGCCATCGCACACGAGGTCACTCAAGACCCACACATTCGGATCCGTCGCGACGAACAAGACGGAGACAAGGGCGTGCATGTGTGTTTATCCCACTCTTCTATTGCGGGGGAGTATGTATCGTCCTCGCGCTACTACTGTTGCACTACTCGTGGTGGGCCGACTAAGCAGCTGTGCGATGGCAGATGCCCGATAACTGAAGTACAGAGTTCTATATACAAGGGGAGGCAACACAGTAGTAGCCGGGAGTTTGGTGCATATACAGTAGTAGCTCATCACGAACAGTCGGGCTGTTCATATTTTAGGAAAACTTTTTTTGTTTGCCGTGTTTCACCCTTCACCCCCCCCCGTGACCGCCGCCGGCAATTGTTTTCACAAAATGTACGACAACACGTCCATCTCGCCACCTTCGCCTGTTGTCGCCAAGTTTTCGCTCGTACGTATATTTATCACCATTGTTGTAAAACGGTTGCCTGCGTGTATTACTGCTGTATGGTGTTGCGCGCTACTGACATCAGACAGCCCGGCGTACTTACTGCATATATATATATTTACAGTAGCTACTGTATCCACTTTATATACAGTAGTAGTAGTATTAAGTATTGTAGCTACTGTCTATCTGTATATACACAGCAGCAGTTGTGGTACGGTCGCCCCGGTGGTCTATCAGGTAGCCACAAAGCCTGTTAGCGTTGGAGGTCGGGGGTTTGAGTATCCTCGTATGGAGATGTGTATTCTCAAATGACAAATGACACACAACTGTCGGTATAGCGTGGGTAAGCACAATTTGACGAAAGTTGACGAGGGAAGAAGCTGCTGAAATATTCTCGCGATAAAAATGCAAGGCAAGAACCGTAGTGGGAGAGGAGCGAAAAGAGCCTACTTTGTGACCCCCGAATCTGAGTTACGACTCGGAGGGAGAAAGACGGAAGTGCGAAGATAATAAATGGGATGGACAAAAAACAAAGTATCATTTTATTGCCTGGTATGTATTTTACTGTACGAGGTTGTTTCTATGTATCCCTTTTAATACATTTGCCTTTTATTTTCTCTCTCCCTGTTTTTATCACTCGTAACAACTCAGATCCGGGGTCACTACGTACGGTACTTGTGCTACAAGAATACTACTGTACAGATCTGGTACGCTTCTTCTGTGCTTCTGTAATAAACGTACTACTCGTACAGCAAGCAATATATATATATATACGTACGACATTGCTTGGCTGTTTTGATCTCGATGATCCGCTGAGCCCTCCCGGCATAACAATGCCGGCCTCACATGGAAACATCCTGACGTGGCGACGTATGATAGCAGCTTTAGCTTTGTTCGTATATATACACTCGGGTACGAGGCAAACCGACCAGCTGACAGGCATACATACGCAGTCTCGGTATAGATACGTATACGAAGTACTCGTATGCGGTTCGATTATACAACACAGGACACTTAACGAGTACAGCAGCAAGCAGAAGACGTTTGTTTCGGAAAATCTTGACAGTTTCGCCGGTTGCTAAAAATGCCGCGATTTTCACGCGGAACTCCCTAACTGTCCACGCGGGCGGAATTCCCAATTTCCGACGTATGATACAGCTGCTTGGGGAGTTAGTTGATCCCGATTTGAATGTTTGCGCTTGGCTGCCCCCATCCTTTCCCCCTTTCTTGTTATCGCCGCGTCCTGTGTGTATTCAGGCCGCCAGAGGCAATCACTCAGTCGAGGACTCCCGTCCCCACGGGCGCAAGCAAAGAAAGACAAAAGCGAGAACGAGACAATCGAAACTACAAGACCACGAACTGTCTGATGCTGCTTCAAGTGTGTCGTGTGTGTGGTGTGACGATGTGATTACAGCAGCAACTCAAGGCATGCATGTATAAGTATCGGGTGTCTACTGCGCTTGTGAACGTGTGCCAGCCGGACCACTCTGTTTTGAGTTTGTCCTCGCAGTGGTACGGCACAGTTGTACCCGACCTTTCTTGGTAGGGCTGCCGGCTCGGGCTGTGATATAAAAAGATACTCTCAAATTAATCTGATGAAAGCAGAAAGTTCGTGGATATTTTTGTTTCAGACATTCAGTTTAGAAAGGATAAATTGGCGAGTGTTAGCCGTGCATCAGCTAGCGCACTACACTACGTGCAAGGCTATGGTGGTACTTATGGAAGTGGACGCGGGATCAAACCTTAGCAGCAGGGCTTCACCTGTCCCGCTGGACTATACGTATCATATCATGTGGAATATGCATTTCTTTTTTTTTTTTAGCGTTTTTTTTTTTTTTCAGCGGGTCATGTTTTAAGAAGTTGATACTGTACTCGTATCATTTGTTGTATGAAGGAGTTGATACTACTGCATGTACAGTTGTTGTGTATCATATATATCATGGCTGGTTTCAATTGAGAATTATTTTGTTTCAAAATTTGAGCATAAAATGAGTCGGCGTGATTGATCTCGAGGACAAGGTTGATAAGTGGATGGGATTTCGGTCGTCGCTCGTAGTCGGTAGATCTTGTATCTGGAGGATACCATGAATGTGTCTACGGCAGAATACGTAGCCGGACAGCACGAATCATACCGATCTTACAGATCCTACAGATAGTACAGACCATACATATCTTACAGATCCTAAATAAATATTATATACCCCCCCCCCCCCCGCTTTGTCCGCACAAGGGGAATGGTCGTGATCACGTAGTGTTTATATATTGTAAGGCGTCCCGCGAGGCAGTTACATAGTAAAAACCATTTGCTGTCTCCGGGAAGTCGCCACAGCAGAAATTAATTAACTCATTGAAGCGTCGTCCATATGCAAGTCCGCCTCAGAGAGCGGTTCTTAGCAGGATGCAGCTCACCCTCCATGCGACTCGCCCAATACTCATGGCGTTTCGCGCTTGGTGCAAGCAATGTCTGCCTGATTGGTGAAAACCCAACGCGCTCCGTCCCGGCCATTGTAGGGATGCGAGGGTCTATGGTCATATGACTACGGCGCTGTGCACAACATGAGTAACACCCCGCCCCCCCCCCCCCCCCGTAAACATGATATAGATCTTGCTAGATGCCATATTACATGGGGTGTATACCTGCCCTGCAATGTCTAGATAATTAATTGGTTTGTACCAGTCTGATTTGTCCATGACATAATTAATAGCTCGTTCCTATAACACGGTTGTAGTTAAGAGTGGGTAAATGTTTCGTTCCCCCCTCACCCCTCACCAGCCGCTCACTCGCGGACAGGGGTCGGGCTCGTCATCGACAAGAAGCTCGCGCAGGCCCCGGGCCACGTCTGCGTGCTGGGACCTCGGCCAACCCCGGGCGAGGAAAGAGGGCGGTCGAGGACCAACGGAAGGAAGGAAGGGCTGCAGGCGGTTTACAAGCAGCTGGGCATCAAACGTCGATAATTAGACTAAAGAAAAAGAACAAACCACCGCGCAGCAAGTATCCCGTAAAAATGATACGGAACACTAAGGAACACTCTCTACTTCAAGCACAGATCTAAATATTATGCTCCTGTGTATTGTTTTTCATCGAGCAGCTGTTAACGCTGCCAGCGAAATAGAAAAGCACCAAAGGCGTTCTGCAATGCCGATGACATGGACCCTGGGGGTGCTTCTCCAGAGGTCCAGGGCATCACGGAAGTGGAGCAGATGCTCATCGCCATATCCTGCGCCATCATGCGCGTGTACCGCCAGGAGAGAGAATAGAGGGGGTTCTCGGGGCACTTCGTTGACGTTTGTCCTGTTTTTCTTCCCCGCCAATGAACACAAGTTGACGACAGTTACTAATATCCTGCTGCGCGGGTTCCTAACGACAGCTATACTATCTTCAAAAAAGAGAGCTGGACCAAAAACAGAGCCCTTCGGCAAATATATCGCCATGTTTAATGGCGTACGTACGAGTATCGGCAGTGATGATGGTGTCCAAACGGATCGTAATTTGGATTGTGTTATGATATAATAAAGCAGATAGTGTTTCCACACCGGCTGCTCCTGGGCGATACCCGGTCTCCAGCGCGCACACGACCGTGCCACGCCCGCCCCACGCATCAGCCCTCGGTAACCCTGGCGACAGAACGGGCGCCGCCTCCCAAACTCGGCAAGCAGGGGGGGGGGGGAAGTCGAAAGTTGCGCTTCAGGGGTTGGCAAATATCCCACCACGTGTTTTCGTTTGGCTCAGTGGTAGAACTCTCTCGGCTGCAGAGGGCCGAGGCGTGAGTTCTGATTCCACTTGCTCAGCGTTTATTTTGTTCGCTTTTGTTTTATTTTTCGTTTCGGCGGGTGGGGTGAGTAACTGAAAGTGTTGGGTTTCAGTGGGACTGTTTTCCTTAGTTTAGTTGTGCCAGGTATTTCGTTATAGTATGGCAATTGCATTGATTTGGGTGTGACTCCATCGTAGTACCACTCGACCATGGTGCAGCTGCCTACGAAGTTGGTATCCATCTACTGCTGTGAGTTCTGGTGCATTGCTGGAGTACATGGTGGGTGGGTGGATCGATTGGTGGGTGTGTCGATGCATTCGCGGGTGGGTGCGTGCGTGGGTGGGTGGTTGAGTGATGTTGTGCCTCTGTGTGGACGGTGGCCCTGTGTTTGTTTTGTTCATATATTTTTGTCCACGATACCGGCGCCTCTCTGGCATAGTTATTCGGCCTGCTAAAACCAATAACTATTTGTCACTTGATTTTGCATAGAACACATTATTTCAAAGTATATCGACGACTTTCCTTATATTTCCTTCAGCCTGTACCTCGTTTACCCTACGTACAGTTCTTTCTCCGATCCGCCAAACCCCAGTTATTTCACACATTCTTCTATAGCGTATTGATGCAATTCGAAACGATTGTACTCTGTGTACTTCCGTCGCATTTCGCTGTCCGTGGTCAGCTTTATCGGCGAAGCAGGGGGATAGTGGTGTTGACGTACAGAAAAATAACCAACCGCATCGATGTGGTTCAATGCGAAATATGTGAGACCTGAGGCACGAGCAGTATAGGGGAAAGCGCATGACCCCCAGGTGATCGAGGGCTACTCGTACGCGGAATGAAGCGACCATAGGTGGGAGGTTGTTCAGGAGAGTAAGTTTTCGTTTTCTCGCCCACCCGCCCGTGCTTCAAGCTCCATTCCTTCGGAGAGATTTCTTTGAGAACTTGGCTGTGGGGAGATTATCAGGTGGTTGACCGACCCGCCCGTCCCGATTTCGGTTCGATAGTCTTCGACTCCCAACTTCCTACAGTTCTTCTTCTCGGACGTTTCGCGGTATAGCCCCGCTGCCAATGTGTGGGTGACTACGAACAATACTGTACCTGTACTTAGCCCCTGTTGGCGCTTTCATCTTTGGTATTTGCGACCCGGGTTGTTGACGCTCAGGCTACTGTAGTCCTACGGCGCTTACTCAGCGACCCCCAACCCCACGTCAAGGCAGCTCACCGTCTCAGGGGGGGCGAGGGTTCGTCCCCTCAGACGACTCCCGGACGAACTTGGGCCTCTTGGTTTTCGTCGACCTCTCCAGTTGAAACTAGATAACGGCTCCGAGATCTGAGAGTACCTTCGGAGAAGGGGGCCATGGCAGAAGATTACACACGATCAACGGACGCTCTACACCACGAGGTCGATGTATATTCCTATGGGGATGGAGAACAGGAGACGCGACAGACATCGCCAGCCCTGCTGTCTTTGCCGTAACTGTCTGGTTCACCTCACTCACCAGCTAGCTGCTTGTTCCACGCGCCCAGCTACACATATATGGAGCGCGCACGGGGCCTTCACAATATTCCATTGCTGATTGTGCGCCATGTTGGTGAGTCAACTGCTGCTGTTGTCAGTTGTTGTATCGCCCATCGGGAGTATTCGGAAATCAGACTAATCTCCGTCCCTTCGTGGTTCCCTGTAGTTCACGAAATACGTCGTTGCTTGCAGTGTGATCGGGCTGATGAACAGAAGTTACTTTGATCATCCGACGTGTGCCTCACGTACCCGGTGGGCCCAACGGTAATGTCTCGAGAAGTGTAATCACGAGATAATACCACCGTACTATCGTTGGGTTTCGTGCATTAACCGATCGCTTGCTGACGGAGAGTAGAGTGTACCCGAGGTGTACTTGGTATGCAATTGTCGTTTCACTGAATGAAGATGAAGTACGAGTATAGCTTTCGACCCTATGAACCTGCTCGTCGGATGACACTGGATGACAGGATGTAAACCGCGCGCCGAAATATCTACTGCATTGCTGAAGATTCGGAACACAGTTTGTCGCTCAACTGGTCCCTATTAGCCGCTGTACCAATTGCTATCAGCTCATGTGCTGCGGAAGTTCATTGTCGGGGTAAGTGGTGTCTCCTCAATAATGCAGTGTGCACCTTCCTGGTTTACTTTCAGTCTGCCGTTAAGCGTTTAGAAGCATATGCCGTCCGCGCCGATTCAAAGGGGAAATTACGTAGCTGATCCGACATGTATGTGCTGTTTCGTTACAAACATTACCGGACGCACGTTTTCCGCTATTATAAGTTTGCATCAGCACACCCTACTTGTAACCCCTCGTATATTCTTCTCCCTCTTTCGCGAAATTAATTAATCCCCCCTAGCTCAAGTAGTTAATTAATTAATTTCATCTACTCCCATCCACACTATCATTACGACAATACAAAATACATATTTTTATATGCAGCAGTGCATTGTCCTATAACAACTTTGAGCCCTCCGCTTCGAGTCTCTGGTCCCTTCTCAAACACACACCACTACTGGCACGTCCCTAGAATGGGGTTATGTGATACGCACCGCGCGTGGAAGCCGCTGGCTTCCTGGTACAGCTGTTGGTCACTGCCGGCGCGATGTTAGTGCCCCCGGTATCCCAACCCGTTCTGGTACGTCTCGGTTGTATTTTGTTTTGTTTTGCTTGACCTATTTCGCGTTGAGCTATCATTTATTGCGAACGTCAACAACGCGGTTATGGCTCCTAGAGACGGCTATTGCGTGGTTCGTCAGGGTTGGAGTCAAGATCGTTTAAAGGGTCCCGAGAAATTTGATATGTTATACTTCAAACCGAAATGAATGTATTCTGAAATATCTCAATTGTGGTGAGCTATCTAAGGTATGTTCCAGTATTAGGCGTGTGCAAAACAGAGTGACGACCGTTCAACGCCGCCACTCTCCCCACGCCCCGGTAATGATGTGGCCTGGGCTTCTAACGATAATAAGTAAGAAATATCGAGCCCCATATGGGTGTTACCTGCGCGCACCTGATGCTAGGCTAGGCATGTACACCCAAGGCCAATAATGTTGATGCAGAATGTCGATCGTAATATCCCATCCACCTAACTGATTGCATGACGAGCAGAGAGGTTAAACGGGGAGGGGTGAAGGGGGCAAGAGAACGGGGGTTAGAGGGAGGAATGGCAAGAATCGGATGTTTACGGGGGTCCGAGAGAAATTTACATCAGCGTATACTCCCTATTTTTTCCTTGGGGAGCGGGGGTTGGCTGTTGAGGTTGCCTGTCAGAGTGGAGGGTGGGTCCGCCGCGCACATCAGCTATGATAGGAGACGGAGGAGAGGGGGCAGGGGGAAGTAGACGAGAGAGATCCGTCAACATTCATACCAACTCCCCCTTGAGTGCGGAAACAGAGGAAGCGCCATGATACTTACAATAATATTTTCGTGAAGAGTAGACCAAATGCGAGCCCCATCTGGGGATTATTTCTGTGTGTATCTGCAAGTTAGCCTAGGCATGTACACCGAAGCAACACCAACTCAGATTTTGCGAGCTACAGCCTTGCGCTGATCCCACAAACCATCATATTACCGGTATGTACAGCTTCATCTCCAAATCTTTTAGTGTTTGCAGTCGTCACGACGATGCAAATTCCAGACTCATCAGCAACTACGAGTATTTATAGTGTGTGTCTTGTCAGCGGTTTTATAAAACTGGAAGTCTCAGAAATGCAAAACAGGTCCCATTTGTCGATGATAGCATATCTGCTTCGTCCAAGCCAAGTTCTCAGTCTTCGAATGCACGCCGAATGTACGCCGACGCCAGCTTAACAATACGCCTACCTGGTGCAAGTTCTGATAATGTGCAGTACAGCTCTGCGTTGGGGCCCAAAACACAAGTACCAATTGTTGTCATTTTTCGTCGAGACCGGTCGTGATGTTTGGATCCACCACAGCAGCAGCCTATGCCTACTGTTGCCGGCTTGTCGTATCACTTGCGATTATCAAGAATTATCCGAATCTCCAAAATCATCCAACCGAAACCTGCCCCTTCTTGCGGCCGCTTTGGCTTGCGGGCAGCAAACGGTAGGCTAATGTATGTCAAGGGCAGTATTGATTTCCCGAGAACAATGTGCTTAAAGTGGAATCGCCTGTAATGTCCCATCCCTGTGTCCTGACGTCCTGCTTACTTGACACTCATCGGACTGTCTTGGTTTGCGAAATTGTGCCACCTGGAACTTCTCGCTCATCTTCCGGGCCATTTTGCCGAGCTATACGAATGGGGTGCGACTTATGCGTTTCGCTTATATTTGCTACGTATTTTATATATCATCTCGTACGACAAACCACTTACTTAATTATCAAATGCCTAGGCCACTCATTCAATCGTTTTACCCCCCCCCCCCACGGCAAAATAAGCCTAAAAATATCAAGAACGAAATAAAAAAAGACAGAACAACAGAAGCGCACCAAAAGCACCTTTGAATAGCCGCACCAGCAGCAGCAAGGATAGACATTATATTCATTCGTACTGTAGTTTCGCAAAATATAGGCACGGCAATTTAGGGTACTAACCAGGCAATTATTAGAGTGTAAACACTACGGTGGGCGAATAGGATTATGGGTATGAGTAACATTCGCGTTGCTAGTCTCCGGTCTTACTAAAAAATATGTGTTGAAAAAGGGCCATTATTATCGAGCAAGTTTTGTCCAAGTGTTAGTATCGCAATCGAATGAGTATCATTCGCGTTGCTAGTCCCCAGTCCTGAAAACAATTGCAAGTCTTTGTCCTGCGTTTTTCCCGCGGGCTCAGGGGTAGTTCCTCGTTGTCTTCAATGTTGCACAGATAGATGTTGCTCCGAGTACCTTGGAGTAAAGTAAGGAGTATTGGAGATATAACACTTCAGGTACTTCGTGTACTCAAAGTATTTCGGGGTTCAATACTCCGTGATACTGCTCGTACTCGGAGTATTTCGAGTATGAACACTCTCGATACTGCTTGTACTCGGAGTATTTCGGGGTCCGATACTGCGGGTACTCCTTGTACTCCAAGTATTTGGGGCTTCAGTACTGCTCAAACTCCAAGTACTCCGAGTATTCAGGCCGCCAGTACTCTCATACTCTTAAGTACTCGGAGTACGAAATGCACGCGATACTCGGAGTATACTGCACAATCGGACTGCATACATAGGACGGTGCTTTCGTTTTTGAGATCGAAAAAAACAAATCTGAAGCTCGAAATCGAACCGCATAGGAAACGGCCTCTTGATTGTGCTAAATCTGACCGGATCGAAAAAAGGCATGGTCTTTAAATTCAAGATGTTATCCACGCAGCAAGCAAGAGCAGCATCAACAACAGCAGCAGCAGCAGCAGCACGATCGATGGGTTGGATGGTGGCACAGCGACGTTGCTTCGCGCCCGACGACCAGCCGACGATCGGTGCGTCTCTCCGTCGCCAAACTACAGTCGGCTGGCGAGGGCTCGGGCCTAGACACGAAGGGAAGCGCACTCGGCGCGCGCCTCTCCGTACTCGTAGACTTTACAGCAGCAGCAGCAGCAGCAGCAGCAGCAGTACAGCAGCAGTAGTCAGTCAACGCTCGGATGCTTCGTTGTGTCAAAATACAAAATAATACCAGAGACAGGTCGACTCGAGCGCACACGGCGTGTCGCCGCCAGACCAGAGGCAGCCAGCGTGGCTTCGGACGCTTTTGGGTTCTACGCCCAGTACAGCGCACTCGGCGCGTCTCTTCGCGGCGCCAAACCACAACAACAGCAGTTGGTCTTGGCGTGGCATGTACTCATACACGTGGTGGCGAGGCGTCGTGGCTTGCGTTCATGTCATGCAACCGTCGTGGCTTGCTTTCATGTCACCACATCATGTCACCACAGCCATCAGGAACCCCCGCCCCCTATTCAAAAATAGTAGTAATAAATGTGGAACTCCCAGTGGTCGCAGTTTTTTCTCGGGGTCTGCTGGAGGGGTGCTCGGCGAGCGTGCTGCTGTGCTCGACGTGCGCTCACCAAGATGCCGATACTCGGCCGAGGCCCATGGTGTGTGCTTGGCTGTCGAGGCGTGCAAAAACTGTCGCGACGCCGCTGCTGTGCGCCAAGAACGAGCTTTGAGGGTCGAGGGGACAAGGGGGTACCCGTGGTGTGATTTGAGGGGGTCATTTTTCTGTCACGCTTATTGACTTGAAAACTGGGGCCACTTTTGTCACGCCTATTATCTTGAAAATCGGGCTTCACGTTTGGGATTATGCTTTCTGAGTCTCCGGTCCAAGGACCGGAGAATATGTAAGTCATCACCTGAGCTACAGTGGAGTGGATTTACTCATTTTGCCAGCGGAGGGGCACGATAATATTACTCTTAATACTGTAATTCCGGAAAGGGGGACCAGATGATGATATATATACATATATTAATTAATATGGAAAATCATACGCGGCGTTCCCAAACCCACGGTAGCATGACTCATAAGGGGCTAGGCTAGAAGGCTGGGAACACTATTATGGCAGAGAAGGAACCAGCAGGAAGGATAAAAGACAAACAAGCGACGACATTGTGTGGTATGTTGCGGCGGCTGAGAGGCATCATTAACCCCAAGATTCATCCTACGTCGTAATGTTACAACAATAATCCGACCCCAGTAAAGAGGGGACACCAGCAGGGTTGGACCCACGTTTGGAAAAGCCTTATTGTTGTGCGAAAATAGTGGTTAACCCCACTCCGCTGGCGACATCGCAGCTCGCCAAAATGCAGGACGAGGTTTGAGTAAACAGACCGTCCTGCCCGTCCATCGTTGGTAGCGAGGCATTGCCGTCGACAACGACATCCGCTTTGTTAGAGTTGAAAACGAAAAAAAACTATGCGGGGTCTGGAAACAATCAGCCCGATGCTCTACGCCCTCCGGAGGAGAGAACACAACCACCCCCTTCCCTCTGTCGCCAACGGGTAGAGACCAAGCCTTCCGGGCGTACGGTAATATCAGACAACCCGGTTTATTGTTTATCTTCGAATTGCATTACCATTATCGTTTCCTGAGTCGTGGGGGAAAGAGGTTCCTCCCCTCGGCCATATACCCGTATCGCAGCTTTTTGTAACACCCTGAGAATCTCGACCACACTGTTTTACTGTCTCTCTCCCTACTATGATACCGGCCGGGTTCCTAACTATTAATAGTACGGCCTACAGTCGTCTCGGATGACCAAGCCTCCGAATGGTACAGTACCATTCAACTCCTTCAACACCGAGGCAATGTGAGACTACTGTTTACCGTACTCTTAGTTACTCTCTATCCCAAACTGTTCCTTCCCCCGGCTGTCTCTCCTTTGCCACCTTCGCCTTTGCAAGCTTGCGTGACACTCTTGCCGATCTTCTATGCCATTATGCATGTACGCCTTGTCAGCGTCGGACTTCCACCTACCCTCTCTCTCGATCACTCGTTCCCCGGGTTGTTGGAGTTGTAGGTGTATGGAAGGATTTCGGATCCGGGGATGGCACACTATCGTCCTCGGGTGCAGCGGGAACTCGATGTTGTCCCGACGGGCAACTCTCGCCGCACGCTGGCTCCATGAGCCCCAGCCAATCAGCAATCAGCCGATGAGGGGTGGGGTTTCCACACCTTGCGACGTGGTATCGACCCGGGAGAAGCCCATTTTCATGCCTGTATTGTTCGAGTTGTAGATGTATGGAAGGATTCCGAATCCAGGGATGGAACACTATCGTCCTCGAGTACGGCGGGACCTCGATGTTGTACCGAGCGGCAACTCTCGCCTCGCGCCGGTTCCATAATCCCCAGCCGAATCAGCCATCAGCCTATGCGGGAAGGGTTTCCACACCTTGCGGGGCGGAATCGAACCAGGGGAACTCCGTTTCTCTCAGGTTCACTGGGGTTTCCGATGTATGTAAGGATTTCTGATCCGGCGATGGGACCATGTCGTCCCCGGGTGCGACGGGACCCCGACGTTGTCCGAGTGGACAATTCTCGCCGCGCGCTGGCACTATGAGCCCCATATAATCCCCAATCAGCCAGTGGGGTTGGGGTTTCTACACCTTGCGCGTGTCCGTTTTCGGTCCCAGGTTGTTGGAGATGTAGGTGCATGGAAGGATTTACGGTCGGGGGATTCGACACTATCGTCCCCAGGTGCCGCTGGCTCCATGAGCCTCAGTTCATCAGTTATCAGCCGATGGGGGTGGGGTTTGCACACCGTTCGAGACAGTGTCGACCCGGGGTTTCGTTTTTTTGTCCCCGGTTGGTCGGAGTGATAGTGATGAGGAGAGATTCACGATCCGGGGAGGGGGCCCTATGTTACCCGAGTGTGATAGAACCTTGATTATCCTATTTAGCGCCAATCTTCTAGAACGAGCCAGCGGCCTCTGACATGCGTTTGGTCAGCCAATCAGCTGCCGATTTCGTAATTCAACATTTTACGTCAGCAGCTAGGCTGGCTGGATGGCTATCAGGGCGTCCTCGGGATTGTGACGCGGCCACGACTGTCGGCAGTGCTCAGCACACGACGGCCAGGATTCCACACGACGTGAGACGCAGTGTCGCGCTTATTGTGTATCGCACTCTCTCTACCGATGCTGCGAGGCGGGACTGAAACGCTCTGGATGAAGGGGCTCGCGAGACCATGACAACAACACTCGCAGTGTGATGTGATGTAGCAATCTGAACAAAACAATAAGGACCATTGGTGAATAAATTTACTATAGAGTCTAAATGGACCTTACATTGCCGTCCGCAGCCAATGCCCTTGGGATTGGGGCAACGCTCAGCGCGCGACGGCCAGGACTCGGCAGGGCATGAGACTCGGCGTTCCACTGGTTGTGGCACCCAGCCTCCCTACCCACGGGGCAAGGTGGGGCTGAAGCGCTCTGGATCGCGAGATCATGATTCCAGACAGACAGACTAACAGCATTTAATAATAGAGGTATTGCCTTATACCTACAGTACTACCGTATACCACGGAATAACGAACATCCCCGCAATATCAGCTTAACCGGCAAACCAACTATAGTATCACCGTGTGCGTCGTCGGGGGCCTGTGCTATATAATGCACCCCGTGCGATAAGCCACATGGCCGGGAGACCCGCAGCTAGGATTTGAGTTGTGGCTGGGTGTTATCGACCAGGTGGTGTCATCAGTTTGGAGTTTGATGCTCTGTTTTCAGACGCACCTCCGTAGTGGCTGCGGCATTCCACGGACATCCAAGGACAAAGTGAAGATCGAAAAACAGAAAAATCATATATCCTTGCGGGTGAGCTCACGTGGGTGGGGCGGGGGAGGGGTGTTATCTAAGGCGGTTGTGCTTTTCTTCGTGATATACGACCGGAATGTAGACCAAAATTAACGATACACATACCAATAATGCCAAATCGTTTGCATACACGTTACTGCGTGAGTATTTGGTACCACCCTGGTACCTATATTCCAGGCAACAGGTATATTACAGTACATATTACCGATTTAATTGGAATGCACCATGCACATACTATTGTAACACTGAGCGCCGCTTATAGCAGCGTGTGTATTGTTCAGACTACTCGGCATTTTCGTAAAACACATTATGTAGTACGAAGTATTGCAATAACATTGATACTAATACTTCGAGGGTATTTTATCAGGCCAAATACATAAAGTGGGTATTGCCCCGAGTATGCAGTCCTAATAAATTGGAGGCGGGTTGTACGTGCACCTCGTTCTACGTACATAGTAGACATCTGGGTTTACAGGGTACCGTATTTATTTGTCGGTACACCATAAGCTGCCCGACTATTGATGATATACCCGCGGATATCAATTCAACGTACCATACCAGTGCCAAATGTAGACGTGGATATAGTATCGGGGTGCGTTTACGGGAATGTGAAACATACCCGGCATACCCGTTCGTTTGTTGGAACCGGGTAGGTAACCCAATAACACACAGCAGGATACACCCTACGAGTGGTGGGTGGGTGGGTGTATGCTTAGATTCACCACCGCCGCTCGTTCGTGCACGTATGGATCATCCCTCGTACCGTGAAAGGAGCAGCAGGGGCACGTGGGCATGGGCTACGACCATAATGGAACGTACCGTGCAGCCCGAACGGACTAGTACTCGAGATCGCACGTGCACGTCTCTGGCTCGTGTAACGTACAGTATTCTACTATACACAGTAACGGTGGTGTGTTTAAGCTTGCGTACACCGCTGCTGTTTGTTTGCCGCAAAAACCTCGTACGGGACGAGTACGGGCACGAGTGTGTTGGCATTGGTCGAGGGGTATCATTGTAGTTATCATGCAGCCCAACCGGTCTAGACCTGCAGGGGGTACGCGCTTGCTTCGTACACAGCACAGGCGGTATACATCAGTTAATACCGGTGTCTCTTATTTTAGATACACCAGTGACCAGTATAAAGCTGACAAATACCGCCGGTGCGCGAAGCGAGCGTGTATCGCTTAAAGTGCTTGCCCGTTTGGCACCCCCGACAGCTCGTATGGTAGCCCTACACCATGCCACACACGCCTGTTCGTACCCTTCCCGTGCCCGGCGCGTGCGGCGAACACATATTCGCGGATGGAATACACCACCGGTAGTGTACTGTCAAGCATTGCGCAAACTAAAAGCGCACGCATCTCCTGAAGTACTGGTCAATGTGGGCTGCACGATGGCTTAAATATGGCCCTGGTCCATCTACACGTGCCGCTACTATTCCTTTCCCGACAAGTTGTACGAGCGGCGCGGTGATGTAAGCTTAATACCCCCGTAGATGTATGTAAGAACGCATACCGAGGTGTGTATTTAGCGTTACCAATAAAGAAGATCCGAAACGACTGGTGCATGTATTGGATTGCAAAATGCCGACTGTTTGTTTTAGTATATTGTGATTTCTACCTGGATATATCTGGTGGTGGTGTTCGTCACGCACAAGGGACGTAGGCTTTGAAATGTCCCACGTGATATGATCGTCTTCAGCTGTAGTAGGAAATAATGAAAACAATCGCTGGCGTTTTTATCATGGCGTTCGGTTCGGTTCGGTGCGGTAAGAATGGTGGTACTGGTAGCCACGGCAGCCATCTTTCGCGAAATCGTAGGTAGCGGTTGCGGGGAACGCGACGATCATAAAGAGCGGTGCAGCCGTTTGTTGGGGGGCGCGCGGGTGGGAGGATATTGGGAGTGGGAGGAAAGGGGACTGAGGGAAGGAGGCATACCTCTCCATCTACCTTGAGGATCATGTGAGTAGGAAGGCTTACATGTTTTCTGCAAGTTTATAAAGGGCGTCGTAGGTGGACTATATTGTTTTAGGTAAGCATGGACGGGGCGTACCGAGCCCACCCGGCACATCCAACCGACATCGTGGACAGTAAGCTCCAGGAACGAATCAGAGAAGTGTTGGCGGCACTGTCAGAGAAAGCTGGCCACAAGCGGAAATGTCGTGTGGCTGGTGCTTTCGACGTATTACTCCGTGCTTAAATAAACCAAAGTATAACCGCTTGGCAAGCACAGCGTTTAGACCCCCGCTGAGCAACGGGGGGACCCCGTGGCGAGCCCGCTAGTGCGGGGAGTACCTGTCTAACGTGCAAAGGGAACAGCAGCGAGAGCGGATGTAGGTCAAACAGGCGCCCTCGCTGGTGGAAAGTCAGGTTCAGAAGTTGGTCGGGGACATGCACCTACCAACAGCGGCAGAACGCTTCGCCATGGTACTGGACGTAGCGATATTTTGTGTCACTTTTCACACAACGAAGCGCGGATCCAACCAGTCGGGAGCAGTGGTGACACAGGTGTTGCAGATGTCGGGGGGCGAGCGCTTCATTTTTAAGAACTTGCCGTATGGCGCCTCTTTTCCCAATAGGAAATTTGATTTAGGCATTTCTGCTGAAAATGCAGAGGAAATACTGTAAGACCCGAGGCTGAGTTTCAATAGGAAATTCTTAAGTGCTGTCGCATACTGTATATGTACAGTAGCTACTGTGTCCACTGTATTTACAGTAGTAGCTACTGTATACAGTACAGGACAACTATTAAGAAACAGGAAATATGGTCCAGGCTGGATTTATGATTTTGAGATAGGGTGATTTCCACGCTAATTTCAAGATAACGACTCCCGAATTTCATATTTTCCTCCAAATCTCAGCCTGTCGTTCTTATTAGCCTGTTTCTTACTATGACAGTAGGTGTCTTGTACTGTATCTGTATATACACAGCAGCAGTTGGTAAAACATTTACCATTTTATTATATTTTATTTGTTTCTACGAGTCCCTTCTATAATTATATTTGCCCCTTTTGGTTTCTCTCTCGCTCTTTATCGCTCGTAACAACTCAGATCCGGGGTCACTACGTTATGTACCATGGTATGTATGTATGCATGTAGGCTGTTCTCCTCCCTCCCCTCTACGGTATTTGTGCTACAATAATACTGTACAGACCCGGTACACTTCTGCGCTTCTGTAATACACTTACTACTACAGCAAGCAGCATACGACATTGATTGGCTGTTTTGATCTCGATGTTCCGCTGAGCCCTCCCGGCATAATTCCAATGCAGGCGTCACACGGTAACATCCTGACGTGGCGACGTATGATAGCAGCTTTAGCTTTGTTCGTATAAACTCGGGTACGAAGCAAACCGAACAGCTGACAGGCATACGTAGTAAGCAGTCTCGGTATACATCAGATACGTACAATACTCGTACGACTATGCGGTTCAATTATACAACACAGGACACTTTACGAGTACAGCAGCAAGCAGTACGAGTAGACGTTTAGGAAAATCTTGACAGTTTCGCCGGTTGCTAAAATGCCGCGATTTTCACCCGGAACTCCCTACTAACTGTCCACGCAGTAGAGATGGCTCCCGGATTCGTGGGAACCGGGTACCCGGAGGCGGGTACCCGGAACCGTCGGTACCGGTACCGTCCCGGTTTCATTTTTATTACCCGCGGTACTGGGTATCTCGAGTACCCGGGTTGCCGGGTACCCGGGTACCCGGGTTCTTTCGCATTTTTATTCATTGAGAGAGACGACATGAAGGCTTGTCCTCCCACCTTCCGCCTCACCACGCCTTAACACCCCGCCTGAGGACCGTTCACGCCGCTCAAACACAAGAGTGGAGCAAAATGCACATGTAACCCCGGGTACAAGTACGGGAACCCGGGTACCCGGGTACCCGGGTACCCGAGGAATCCGGGAACCCGGGTACCCGGGTACCCGGTTACCCGGGATACCCAGTACCGCGGGAACCCGGGACGGTACTGGTCAAATCCCACCGAAGGCGGTACTGGTACCGGTTCCAATTTTCGAATCCGGGAGCCATCTCTACCACGCAGGGGCGATTTTCCAATTCCGACGTAACAGTCTTGGTGGGAGTTAGTGATCCCGATTTTGATGTCTGCGCTTGGCTGCCCCCATCCTTCCCCCCGTTCTTGTTATCGCCACATCCTGTGTGTATTCCGGCCGGCAGAGGCAATCTTTCTGTCGAGGACTTCCGTCCCCACGGGCGCAAGCCAAGAAAGGCAAGCGAGAACGAGACAATTGAAACTACAGTAGTACAAAACCACGAAATTTTGGATGCTGCTTCACAAGTGTGTCGTGTGGTGTGACGANTATCCTTTCTAAAGTAAATCTCCAAAAACAAAAATTTACACTTTTTTTTGCAATTAATTGTTATCATCAGACAAAAAAACAAACTTCGATTTGAAGAATATCTTTATATAACAGCCCGAAGCCCGCACCTATACAGAGGCCGGGGAGTGCCGTACCACTGCGAGGACAAACTCGCAACACAGTGGTCCGGCTGGCACACGTTCACAAACCTGATACATCTACATGCATGCATTGAGTTAGTTGCGTTTGTATTCACACGTTCTACGTACGTAGTAAAATCCGGGTTTACAGGGTACCGTATTTAATTGGTGCTATTTACTGTAGGCTGCCCGACTATTGATGAGTGTACCCGGACATCAATTCAAGGTACCATACCAGTACAACATATGGAGGTGGATAAGTATCGGGGTGCGTTTACCGTAAGTAATACATACCCGTCATACCCGTTCGTGTGTTGCAACCGGGTGGGTAACCCAATAACACACAGCAGGATATACCCTACGGGTGGTGGGTGGATTTATGCTTGGATGCACCACCGCCGCTCGTTCGTGCACGTATGTATCATCCCTCGTACGGCGAAAGGAACATCAGGGGCGCGTGGGCATGGGCAGGGCCTAAATGAAACGTACCGTGAAGCCCAAGCGGGCCAGTGCTCCAGGTGACACGTCACGCCTGAGTTTGTGTAATGTACATATTCCACTATACACAGTACCGGTGGTGTGTTAACCTTATGTACACCGCTGCTGCTTGTTTGCGCCCGAACCTCGTACGGGAAGAGTACGGACAAGTATGGTCGAGGGGTATCATTGAAGCTATCGTGCAACCCCACCGGTCGAGACCTCCAGAGGTACTCGTTTGCTTCGTAAACAGCACAGGCGGTATCTGTCAGTTTATACCGGTGTCTCTTATTTTAGATACACCAGTGACCAGTTAAAATGACAAGTACCGCCGGTGCCGAAGCGAGCGTTGTATCCTAGATGTGCTTGCCCGTTTGGCACCCCCGGAAGCTCGATATTGATAGCCTACACCATGCCACACACGCCTGTTCGTACCCTTCCCGTGCCCGGCGCGTGCGGCGAACACATATTCGCGGATGGAATACACCACCGGTAGTGTACTGTCAAGCATTGCGCAAACTAAAAGCGCACGCATCTCCTGAAGTACTGGTCAATGTGGGCTGCACGATAGCTTTAATAATGGCCCTAGTCCATCTACACGTGCCGCTACTACTCCCTTTCCCGGACAAGGTATGATGCGAGCGGCGGTGGTTTACGTAAGCCTTAACTACGCCTCCGTAGATGTATGTATTTAAGAACGCATACCGAGGTGGTGTATTTAGCGTTACCAATATAGAAGATCCGAAACCAAGTTGCATTGGATTGCAAAATATCGAACCGATTTGTGCTTAGTATATTGTGACTTCTCTATCTGGGATATATCTGGTGGTGGGTTTTCGTCACGCACAAGGGGTGTAGGCTTTGAAAAATGTCCCACGTGCTATGAGTCGTCTTTCAGCTGTCGTAGGAAGTAATGAAAACGATTCGTTCGGCGTTTTGTTCATGCGGTACGGTTCGATTCGGCGCGGTAAGGAATGGTGGTACTGGTAGCCACGGCAGCCATCTTTCGCGAAATCGTAGGTAGCGGTTGCGGCGGAACAGCGACGATCATAAACAAGAGCGGTTGCAGCCGTCCTGTGGGGAGGGAGCGGCGGGTGAGAGGAGATCGTGGGTGGGAGGAGAGGGGACTGAGGGAAGGAGGCTGACCTCTCCATCTCCCTTGAGGATCATGTGAGTAGGGAGGATTACATGTTTTCTGTAAGTTTATAAAGGGCGTAGGTGGAATACATTTTTTTAAGTAAGCATGCACGGGGCGTACCGAGCCCACCCGGCACATCCAACCGACATCGTGGACAGTAAGCTCCAGGAACGAGTCAGAGAAGTGTTGGCGGCACTGTCAGAGAAAGCTGGCCACAAGCGGAAATGTCGTGTGGCTGGCGCTTTCGACGTATTACTCTGTGCTTAAATAAACCGAAGTATAACAGCTTGACAAGCACAGCGTTTAGACCCCCGCTGAGCAACGGGGGGACCACGTGGCGAGCCCGCTAGTGCGGGGAGTACCTGTCCAACGCGCAAAAGGAGCAGCGGCGAGGGCGGATGTCGGTAAAACAGGCGCCCCCGCTGGTGGAAAGTTAGGTTCAGAAGTTGGTCGGGGACATGCACCTGCGCGTCTCTACCCTGCCAACAGCGGCAGAACGCTTCGCCATGGTACTGGACGTAGCGATATTTTGTGTCACTTTTAACACAATGAAGCGCGGATTCAACCAGTGGGGAGCAGTGGCGACACAGGTGTTGCAGATGTCGCGGGCCGAGCGCTTCATTTTTAAGAACTTGCCGTATGGCGCCTCTTTTCCCAATAGGAAATTTGATTTAGGCATTTCTGCTGAAAATGCAGAGGAAATACCGTAAGACCCGAGGCTGAGTTTCAATAGGAAATTCTCAAGTGCTGTCGAGTACTGTATGTGTACAGTAGCTACTGTATCCACTGTATTTACAGTAGTAGCTACCGTATACAGTACAGGACAACTATTAAGAAACAGCAAATATGGTCCAGGCTGGATTTATTATTTTTAGACAGGGTTATTTCCACACTAATTTCAAGATAACGACTCCCGAGTTTCATATTTTCCTTTAAATCTCAGCCTGTCTTTCATATTCGCCTGTTTCTTACTAGGTGTCCTGTACTGTATCTGTATATACACAGCAGCAGTTGGTAAAACATTTACGAACCATTTTTTTGTTTTTTTTTTGTTTCTACGAGTCCCTTCTATCATACTTGCCTCTTTTGGTTTCTCTCTCCCTCTTTGTCACTCATAACAACTCAGATCCGGGGTCACTACGTATGTACCATGCGTGGTATGTATGTATGTATGTAGGCTGTTCTCCTCCCTCCCCTCTACGGTATTTGTGCTACAATAATACTGTACAGACCCGGTACACTTCGGCGCTTCTGTAATAAACTTACTACTACAGCGAGCAGCATATACGGCATTGATTGGCTGTTTTGATCTCGATGTTCCGCTGAGCCCTCCTGGCCTAATTCCAATGCAGGCGTCATACGGTAACATCCTGACGTGGCGACGTATGATAGCAGCTTATTTAGCTTTGTTCGTATAAACTCGGGTACGAGGCAAACCGAACAGCTGACATGCATACGTAGGCAGCTCGGTATACATCAGATACGTGCAATATTCGTACGAGTATGCGGTTCAATTATACAACACGGGAAAAATTACGAGTACAGCAGCAAGCAGTACGAGTAGACGTTTCGGAAAATCTTGACAGTTTCGCCGGTTGCTAAAAATGCCGCGATTTTCACGCGGAACTCCCTAACTGTCCACGCAGTAGAGATGGCTCCCGGATTCGTGGGAACCGGGTACCCGGAGGCGGGTACCCGGAACCGTCGGTACCGGTACCGTCCCGGTTCCATTTTCATTACCCGAGGTACTGGGTATACCGGGTACCCGGGTTCCCGGGTACCCGGGTACCCGTTATTAGTTACGCTCCACAGAGCCCCCGATAGACAGCGCACAGCGCACAATGCACAGCATACCCTACCTACCTTCACACAACACGCCATACACACACGAGACCCCTACCAGCTACCAGCGGAATAGAGATGGCTCCGGGATTCGTGGGAACCGGGTACCCGGAGGCGGGTACCCGGAACCGTCGGTACCGGTACCGTCCCGGTTTCATTTTTATTACCCGCGGTACTGGGTATCTCGGGTACCCGGGTTCCCGGGTACCCGGGTACCCGGGTTCTTCGCATTTTTATTCATTGAGAGAGACGACATGAAGGCTTGTCCTCCCACCTTCCGCCTCACCACGCCTCAACACCCCGCCTGACGACCGTTCACGCCGCTCAAACACAAGAGTGGAGCAAAATGCACATGTAACCCCGGGTACAAGTACGGGAACCCGGGTACCCGGGTACCCGGGTACCCGAGGAATCCGGGAACCCGGGTACCCGGGTACCTGGGTACCCGGGATACCCAGTACCGCGGGAACCCGGGACGGTACTGGTACCGGTTCCATTTTTCGAATCCGGGAGCCATCTCTACCACGCAGGTGGCATTTCCAATTTCCGACGTATGATACAGTTGCTTGGGGAGTTAGTTGATCCCGATTTTGATGTTTGCGCTTGGCGGCCCCCACCCTTCCCCCCTTTCTTGTTATCGCCGCATCCTGTGTGTATTCAGGCCGCCAGAGGCAATCACTCTGTCGAGGACTCCCGTCCCCACGGGCGCAAGCAAAGAAAGGCAAAAGCGAGAACGAGACAATCGAAACTACGTACAAGACCACGAACTGTCTGATGCTGCTTCAAGTGTGTCGTGTGTGTGGTGTGACGATGTGATTACAGCAGCAACTCAAGGCATGCATGTATAAGTATCGGGTGTCTACTGCGCTTGTGAACGTGTACCAGCCGGACCACTCTGTTATGAGTTGGTCCTCGCAATGGTACGGCACAGTTGTACCCGGCCTTTGCACGTAGGGCTGCCGGCTCGGGCTGTGATATAAAGATACTCTCAAATTAATCTGATGAAAGCAAAAAGTTCGTGGATATTTTTGTTTCAGACATTTAGTTTAGAAAGGATAAAGTGGCGAGTGTTAGCCGTGCATCAGCTAGCGCATTGCACTACGTGCTAGGCTTTGGTGGTACTTATGGAAGTGGACGCGGGATCAAATCTTAGCAGCAGGGCCTGACCTGTCCCGCTGGACTATACGTATCATGTGAAATATGCATTTATTTTTTTGTGTGGTTTTTGTTTTTTTAAGCGGGTCATGCTTTAAGAAGTTGATACTGTACTCGTATCGTTTGTTGTATGTACGTAAGGAGTTGATACTGCGCTGCAGTCGTATCATATAGTAGAGATGCGAGGGTCTATGGTCGTACGATAGTGTGGATGGGGGTAGATGAAATTAGTTAATTAACTACTTGAGCTAGCGGGGATCAATTCATTTAGCGAAAGGGGGAGAAGAATAAATAGAAGGCGATTACAAATAAATATTAGGTGGAGTCATTGGTGGAGTCGAAAAATAATACCACTGTGGCCGAAAATATAAGTAACGTGAATTGCTCATATTAATGCGCCAACCTTCCTTATATTTGCGTCCATATGAATATATTTGATATTTGCAGGTGTTTCAAATGAAATAGACGTACGTACCAGGTAAGTGTCGAAGCTGACATTACCACTCTGGGCGGGAATATAAGGACCTTTGGATATTCACACGCAAAATAATACGATCCTTATATTCCCGTTTAGAAAAATATATTCCCACGATCAAGTGGTGAATTTGACAAGCCAAGTAAAACACCCACACAAAAATATGCAGAGTAGAATGGTATCGCTCACTCACTGCTGCTGTAGAACGCAACCCTTCGTTGAATATCCAAGCTGGTCCCATCGACACCAGGGAGATGACGATGTGCCCATCAACAATTCCAATGAGATGTTCGGATATCATCGCTTTTGTTGAGCGTGCGCCTCGTGTTCCAGGAGAAACATGTCACGGAAACCCACCCGAGCGTATGATATCTCTCGCTAGTCATGGAGTGACATGCAGCTGAGAGTCAAAACGATACAGAAGAAGTCCGCCGAAGATCTGGACGGATTGGCGAAGGGATGACGTCGCCGTCGTACTCGTTCTCGATCAAGATGAGATCAGGGGCATGTTGTAGAACATCTAACGTTATGTCAGTTTTGTTGTGCTGATGTTTGAGGTTGTAGCGAGCTTGTGGTGGATGGATGACCAAGAAGAGGGGTAGTGGGCTCTGGCTAGAGAGGGTTGATCGGGAGAAGAGAAAGCCTAGACTAAGGAAGGGAGGAAGTGCAGCGGCTTGCTTTTTAACCGCGTGCGCCAAGTAATATCGTGATCAATATCACGACACTATCGACAGCTTGCAGCGCGCATGTATGTATGTATCGACCTGGCCAATCACTAACATAGTGTGATGCAAGTACTCGAAGCGCAGAATAATCGGCAACCTCCCTAGATCCATGCATTCAAACACACCCTAGAAACCTGGCCAGAAACACAAGACGGTCGCCATGCCTACGGATCCGAGGCAAGCAACCTGGCAAATAGCGCAAGAAAAAAGTGGGAGTACAGCAGTAGTACTTTGTACTAATACTCGTAGCGGTCACAAGACATTTGGAGGGATTCATACCACCAAATAGAGTTTTGACGACACAACACAGCAGGCTGCAGTACGTAGTGCGTAGGCGAAATGCCACGGCGTATCGCTTTGTTGTACCCCTATTGATAGCAATGCGCAGTAGCCTTTACCGCACCACTGAATTATTATCTAGGATAAAGTATGGAAATCGGGGAATAGTTTATTATATACCTTTTAGTGTGGTCGACCAACTTTCCAAAAAATAAAAACGCCTGATTTTTTCGACACAAAGCTCATAGGGTCGGGGCGAGGTCGGGGTTGGGGTTGGGGTTAGGGTTAGGGTTATGTTATTAATAGTGTCTTAAGTAGTGTTTTCGGCGTTTTTCGAAATATTCGGTCTCATAACGCTGGAACCACACGCGGGCCACAACCAAGTCCCCGATTTCTATACTTTATCCTATATCATAATTCAGAATTGCGGTAAAGGCGACTCGCAATGCGGGGTAATACCACCAACAATATTGGAGCTCGGTACACATTGTCGAGGAAGATTTGTCTGGGGATATGACTTGGGTCTGTCTTATTTACTTGCTAACACCCGTACTGCGACTATAATAAATGGGTAAAAACACAAAGCTTGAGATAGTGGGGGCGGTGTCGGGGATATAGCTCCGCGGTCTATGGTGCCCAGCTCCACGAAACCCAGCTCAGCGGTCTATGGTGCCCAGCTCCGTAAATAGGGTGCTGGTTCGATTCCAGGATGGTTGCGACGTTGCGACGACCCTGTTATTTTCAATCGGCGATTGTAGAATATTCGACGAATGTTGACCGTTCACGTGTCGCGCTTCACGCTCACGGTCTGCGGCGCTTCCTACGCAGGGCTACTTATATTTCTGCACCTTGTGGATGGGAGCAGGGTGCCAAATGGGATAGTATCCGGGTGGGATCAGGTTCGGGTGGGATCAGGAGAGTAAAAGAGCCAACAGAGGCCTGGTTTGTTTTCCCGTCTTTTTATCTGGAATGTTCCCAGGAAAATCTTCCACTACAATGTGGAACACTCTACTAGAATACTATCTTGCCAATGTCGCAACCCGACCGACAGTAAAAATACGCCAGCAAATACGCGCACGGTATATTTGCAACCATAAACTCATACTCGTAGTTTCCCTGCGGAAATATGTTTATGGTAATATTACGACACCCGGCCCCGTTTGGTAAATTCACTTAAGCTTACGATACAACGCATTTTTTTTTAATTGATTGATACTAATGCAAGTCATTAATTAGTTTTCACCTTCGAAGGACACTATATATATAACTGGTTTCAATTGACAATGATAAAAGTTAGAAATTTGAGCATAAAATGAGTCGGCGTGATTGATCTCGAGGACAGGGTTGAGAAGTGGATGGGATTTCGGTCGTCGCTCGTAGTCGGTAGATCTTGTATCTGAAGGGTGTTATGGATGTGTCTACGGCAGAGTACGTAGCCGGACAGTACGAATCATACAGATCATACATATCTTACAGATCCTACAGATCATACAGAAAATACATATCTTACAGATCCTCAAGATGATATAGCCCCCCCCCCCTCGTAAACATGATATAAATCTTGCAAGATGATGTATGTGGGGTGTATACCTACCCTCTGTACCTCGTTGAGTACTTATACCACCTACTACCTGTACCCCGGAGAGTGGGATGTGCCAGAATACTGATTACGCCCTCGAGCACCTCACGGTGATGCTGCTGTACGCCATGCCAGTTATAGATAATAAGGGGCACGATATACAACAACATCATAATCCACATGTACTGGTGCTGTGCTATTATTGTGGCACTTGTACTGTGAGTGTTCGTTTTTGTGCGTCTTCGTCCGGAATGAAGCACGCACTGCTGGACATGCTGTGAGGAAAAAAAAACGCAAAATATAAACTTCTTACGAGCTGGCTCCACGAAAAGGCGGTAAATTATAGGGAACGACAAACAAGCCGTGCAAAATAGGCAGAAAAATACAAGGTACTGTGTAGGATACATCCACAAAGGGTGAGTGTTCGTACAAAGAAACATGGACAACTGCCACCGTAAACCACCTTCACGTATTATGGGATGTGCTGCCCGTCGAATCGCAAAGCTTGAAGAATGCAAGCGGAATGATTCGACGCCGGATCGATTGATCACTCAGGGGCGAGGACACGCTTGAAGTAGTGGTCGGTGTGTGTGTGGGTGCCCCGCGATGTATACATAATGCGGTTCTCGCAGCGCTGCCGACGTTCATGAGCGCTTCGATGGACCGTTTATGCTTCATATTTTCCCTTTCGAAAAGACAACAGGAATCTTGTCATCGCGTGTATTCTGCTCCGGCAGGGGGGGGCAGTGGGAATGATAGTGTGGGTGACGCGTGCTACCATAGTGGTCCTAGTGACACTTTTTTCAGCCTAAACGTTTTCGGAAGGACGGGGCTCCTGCCTTAACCCAAAATCGTCGAACTTTCATTGTTTTTGTTGCCATATGGTTCATTGTCTCGTTAGATAATGCGATTGTTCATCGGATACTGTAGCAAGTTTTGTTTCCTCCTAAATCAGTTTTTGGGTGGGGTACAGAGCTCTTCAAGTGATAAGTAGACACCCTTAGAAGGCAAAAACATGGTTCACCTCAACCGTGGCATGCGTCGAGTGGTATGTGGTTGCCGATATTCGTTTCGGTGAACAGCCGAACCCTTGACATATTGTTTTTTATTGCGGCATAAACGCGTTTGTATAATTCATTCTGGAAGCGACTACACCGAGCATGGTTCCACTTGAAATAGGTCTTGCTTATTGGACTGGATGAATTCGCCACAACTGCTTGGTCGCCAGAAAGAACTCTCGCCGACCGAGCGCAGGCATACGGGGGTCACATCAAGAAGAACGCCCGCCGCCCGCGTATCCCCTCGCCCCAACCCACCCACCCACCCACCCACCCACCCACGCATGCATGCAAGCGTGCCTCCCTCGTTTGACACCTCCGCACAACATGTGAGTGGTGGTGGAGCTGAGGAGGGGGGCTCTGTCGGTGCTGGCATTTAGTGCCATCGCGGACACCTGACGTGTTTAGTGTGTATACCAGCGGCGCACTTAACCGCGAAGTCTCGTGTGGCGTGCGTTGTGGATACGCCTAGATATTGTGCGACTGGCTGCGTTTTCATTATTACAGAGCACGACAGTTTGTTTTGACCATGGTGGGAGGGGGTACAACTATTGTGTGACTATTTCGAAATTTGGTGACGTTTGGGAACCCGCCCCCCCCCCCCCCCCCCGCACAATTTAGGCGTCAAACAATCCTTGTGTAGACATTGATCAACACAGGCCACTATTACTAGGCGTACCGAAATGATAAGTTGTCGACACCCCGTGAGGTTTACTTCATTAAGTTGTCAAATTCAATGTCTCCACCGGGGTTTGTGCACGCCTATAAAGAGTAGGGGTCTCGGCCCCACCTGCGGTACCAGCGGCGGCGGCCATGTAAAGCGCGGAAACGTTGCTGTTCGAGAGAAGCGGTGTTTACGATCGAAGAGGGACCATTTCCAGAGGCTGCCTGCCAGGTGGAACGGTGCTTGGGCGTGCACATTGTTTTTCACTGTGGATCGTGTACAGGATGAAAGAGCACAACACCCTTGGGCTAAGTGTCGTTGATGGCTCGACCGGACGAGGCGACGTCGAGATCACCCCTGGTCTTGACGGCGTCTCGTCCCTCCCAGGTACCGACGACACCCAGCCTCGGGATGCTTTTGCTCTCCCATCCTTGACACGGTTCCGCCGTGAGAACGAATGTGCGAACCACGGCTGACTCCACTCCACCTTGCAGGCACCCCCTGAAAAACTCTCCCCTTGCCATCATCAATCCAGCTCCCTCTAGCAGGAATGTTTCCACCCTTTCTGCAGACGCCTAGAGGTGATGGAGGTGGCAGTGGCAGCATCAACAAACAGCACGTGGTGCTGGTATCTGCTGCGGTAAATAACAGTAGCGCACTTATGAAAAGGAAAAACGGCAGCACAGCAGCGCTAGCAGCGGTGGCATCGGTGTCGTCGACGTCGCGGCGCTATCGTTGCGGCGCTATATTTGTTGACGGATACATCGTCACGGTAGGTATATCTACAGGAACAGGGGGCATATGGGGTCGGGCGTGACGATAACTGTACGTGTAGTGTGTACCTAGTATATTACGTTTGCGAGAGCTGGTGGTGGCAAAGGCCTCGCACGCATAGATGGTGCACCACCTTATACTCTCGTTCAGTATCAATTGAGCTCGGCGCGAGGGGCCAAGAGGGAGGGGTTTGGGGGGGGAAGAGGGGTGGTTACGATGAGGTTGGAGAGGGGTGAGGGGTGAGGGGGGAGGGGGGAGGGGGGAGGGGGTGTTGGTATGGAAACGTTAAAGAGGCCCGTATGGAGCGAGAGGAGACGAGGTGCGACGAGATGAAAGCCATTGAAAAATGTGGCTTGGGCGACGGGAGGCGATACTATGAGCCATGCCCCTGGCGGGGTTGTTGCCACTGTGTATGTCTGTGTATCTCGCCGCCTCGCCCCACCCCCCCCTTTCCGATAAAAGAGGCCATACAGTACCCGTACATTAAATAAGTTATACCCGGAACTGGATTGATGCATTATACGTACGTACGTATCATACATACTGTACCAGTACCTGGTACTACGTATGCCCGCGCTATGATATCCTATCGTGTCGCACATTATCAAATCGAATATCAGCGTGTCGAGTGATGCGGTGTCGATCACTATCGTATCGAAAAAACATCAATTGATATCGTCTAGAAACATATCGTGTCGTGTCATGTCGTATCGTACAGTGCCATATGATACCGTACCATACAGTCTGGTCTGGCAATGCACCATACCAACGAACGTAACTGTCAGCATTCAGCACCGGGCCAGAAAGCATCACATGTAGATGAAGTGGATGCTCCCTTGCACGTTTCTTGTTGTCGCGGACGACAAAATCCAGACACAAGCAAGAAAAAAAGAATGACACCGAGCAGCTACGGCCGTACCAAAGGCGCGTGTTGGGCCGCTAAATACTACCAGATGTATAATAGCATGTCCATACCATGTTACGATCTACACAACAACCGGGGACGTCCGAGGACATCCTCGCGTTAGCAGCTGACTGCGGCCTAGCGAAGCGTACACCAGTAGTATCCAGACGCGATAAGGGCAAGAGCTACAGTGGCTAGGCTACAATTACTTGAGCATGACGATGTGCTCTTCCTTCGTTTCGGGTGTACGTACATACAACTACTGTATATGCCATGGTCCATGGGTATTTGCCAGTTTGGCATTGTTGTATTTGCATGTGATGCGGTGTGGTATACAGCATCCCGTCAGTGCCGTCCCCGTGCGTAATGGTACTGTGCTGCACGTAGTGTGTTGCAATGCCCCNCATAGTCCATGGTGAGTTTAATCGGCGAAGCAGGGGAATATATGGGATTGACGTACGGATAATTGGCCAATCATATCGATGTGGTTTAATGCGAAATCTGCGAGAACTGAGAGACGAGCAGGGAAGGGAAGGGAAGGGAAGGGAAGGGAAGGGAAGGGAAGGGAGCACGACCCCCAGGTGGTCTTGGGTTGTGCATACGTGCTAAGTTGTACCTGTACTTAGACCCTCTTGGCACTTCTACCTTTGGTCGATCTGACCCTGGCTGATCACCCTCAGGCCAGTCATGAAGCGCTTACTCAGCGACCCCGAGCCCAACGTCAAGGTAGCTCGCCATCGCAGGGGGGCGAGAGTTCACACCCTCAGACGACCCCCGATCGAACGTGGGCCTCCTGGTGTTTGTCGACCCTTCCAGTTGAAACCAGACCTCGGTGTCGAGTGCTGAGTGTACCTTCGGGAAAGGGGGTCATGGCAAAATATGACGCAATATTCATCGTCAGCGCTGCCGTTGTCATCGGTGTTTGGCTCGACACACTCGTGAGCTGCTTCATCGCTGCCTGTTTCGCCACACTCGTGAGCTGCGTATTCCAGACGCCCGGCTACACATAAACGGAGAGAGCACAGGGCCTTCACAAGATATGATTGCTGATGGTGTGCCATTTTGGCGAGTCAAAGGTTGTCAGTGTTTGTATCGTCCATCGTAGGGAGTATTCGGAAATCAGACTATCCTCCGTCCTATCCAGTGTCCGCCATGCTGTGATCATTCGACACGTGCCTCACGTATCCGGTGAGCCCAACGTTACTGTAGTGTCTCGAGAAGCGTAGTCACGACATCATACCGTAATATCGTTGGTGTTCGTGCATTAACCGCTCGCTTTGGTGAGGGAGGGAAGGATGCACCGGGTATGCGATTGTCGCTTCACCGGATGAAGATGAGGTACGAGTATAGCTTTCGAACATATGCATTTGCTCGTCGGATGACAGTCTGTAAAACGTGTGCCGAAATATCTGCTGTACAGTGAAATACGATGGTTTGCACAGACAATGATCTCGAACTGCGTCAATAAGGTATATGCACATTATACTGTATCACGCTAAGCTGGAAGAGGGGGGGGCAACAGAAACCCAGTGGGGAGTAATCCCCG
This sequence comes from Saccharina japonica, assembly GCA_008828725.1. Lineage (NCBI taxonomy): Eukaryota > Phaeophyceae > Laminariales > Laminariaceae > Saccharina > Saccharina japonica. The sequence continues at coordinate 92,398 of MEHQ01000885.1, forward strand.
ACTCAGCTCCATACATAATGTGGTGCTACAATACATATCGATCCATACAACCTAACCCCGTGTAGCAGTACACAGGTCGGCGACTCCCCTGGGGAAACAGCACCAGAGGATCAGAATAATGGTGATGTGATCTACAGTTCGAGGTTCAACAATACACACTTTCCAGCGATGATCCGCTTGCGTCTTGGAAGCCAACGCCTGCGGGGGGGGGGAGTTTTATTGTGGACATTTTGCAGAGTAAGGTGATTCTTCAATAATCCCAGATGACTAAGGTAAGGGATGCAATATATATGGAAAACGGGGGAAACTGTGTAAGTCATTTTGTATTATATTTCGGAGTTTTGTTGTCAATACGTTTGGTTTGGTTTGGTTTGGTAGTTTTTTGTATCCTCCGGCGGATGGGTAAAAATAATGCTTACGCCCTCCACACTTCCACGTCTCACTGCGTGTCGTGTGTTTTGCCGGGTTTCGCGGGACAATGCAACTTTGGATCTCGAGTCTGAAGCAGTCGACGAAACGGCTCAACTTCGCGAGGCTTGTTTCGGTTTTACGGGACATGCCACGTGGAGTTGGACAAACTCCCCACACTAAAAATCACGAAGAGCAAAATAAGTCCCAAACATTTTGTCGTGGAATTCCGTGTAATTCAATTTCACTCGAAAATGCCTGCTTGGTGATGCACATTTCGACCAATCAGATGCAAATCAAACCAAACGATTTTTGTTTTTCGAAATTCAAGAAGCAAACGTCTTCGTTTCTACGGGCCCTTAGACCCACTCCTCCTATAGTAACTTGTTTTCAGGCCCTGATGACGGACTTCGTAGGGGAAAAAACACACGCTGGTTTACTCGGCTGGGCACGCAAAAACACTGATACACTCGCCAAGATCAACCCTGTACGTAGTATCCCGGGGGCTTTCTGGCGCACGACTCGGTTTTCTAGGGCCCCAGTTTGAGTTCTGGCGTAATCAATCAGTTTTCTCGGAGGTTATTGTAGTAGTGCGTATGATTTTTCGTCAGAACTGGAACCGGAAAACGCGTTTCTTTGCTGATTTATTTATGGTTAAAATTTCCCTTGTCCTAAAAACTTGAAACATGGGCAAACAGCCATATGATACTTTGGTTCTGGAGAAACGAAAAATTGCTTTCGAAAACCTCTTCTTCCAATTTAGAGGTTCGGCTTCCTGAGGATATGCCCTTTTCACGTGTTTCATTATTCGCCCACATACATCTCTTCTCGTCACGTGTTTCTTTCCTTCTCTTAGATAACATTTCCCTCTGTCAAACATAGTTTAACGGGGAAACCAACCCCCCCCACCGATATACTAACCAACGCAGCTGGTTGGAGTAAAACAAAAATTGAAACAGTTGACGGCGGAGCAGAGCCTCGACAGTTTTCCACCTTCTTCTATCATTGAGGGCATTTCTCCTAAAACTACAGAATCCCCAGGTCTTACTCAACACGCCCCCAAAGCACAAAACAAACTGTCCGCCGAGTCCCGAACCCTCCAGTCTATTCAACCGGATACCTTGCCCCATTGTTTTTTTTATGTTTCCCGGCGGGGCCTGGAGGTACCAGGTGTTGCAGATACCTTGATCACACGTACACAGTACCACTATTGATAGCGGTTGCTCGGCTCGTCAATGAACTTCTGTGCTACGACAAATATAGTCTATGATGTACTTTTAGTCCGCCCGCTACCCACCAACCACAACACACCTACCTGCTCTGAACATATAAACGATAAAGCTTTGAAACAGCGCACGAATTCAGGCAATAATCGAGGGCATTGCAACACACTACATGCACCACAGCAGTGCCATTACGCATGGGAACGGCACTAACGGGCAGCGGTGTATCACCCCGCACCACGTGCAAACACAAAGAAAAAACAGGCAAATAGCCACGGTCCATGGCATACTAAGTATAGTTGTATGTACGTACACCCGAAACAAAGGAAGAAAACACGCGTCTCGACCCAAACAATCGTAGCCTACTGTAGCTCTTGCCCTCATCGCGTCTGGATACTGTTGCATGCCTTGCTAGGCCGCAGTCAGCGGCTAAGGCGAGACTGTCCTCGGACGTTCCCGGTTGTTGTGTAGATCGTAACATGATATGTACATGCTACATCTGGTAGTATTTAGTGGCCCAACAGCGCCTTTGATGCGGCTAGACGTAGCTGGTCGCTGTCATTATTCTCTTCCTGCCCCTGTCTCCAATATTTCGTCGTCGGCGGCAACAAGAAACGTGCAAGGGAGCATCCACTTCATCTACACGTGATACATTCTGGCCCGGTGCTGAATGACGATAGTTACGTTTTGTGATATGATACATTACCATACGATACGGTATGGTACGGTATCATTTGGCACTGTACGATACGACGCGACACGATACGTTTATATACGATACCAAACGATATTTCTCGATACGATAGTGATCGACACCGCATCATAGCGTGGGCATACGTAGTACCAGGAATGTCCTAGATGGGAAGACAGGGGATGGCGGTGGAATATGTAGCATCCAACCTGGCAAAGCATCCTTGGTGACCCGACTTGGATTTAAGCTGCGCTGTTCTGCTCCAAATAAACACGTGAGTGAGGACGATTAATCTGCTTTATAGGCAAACCTGACACGGGTTTTTCAGGTGTCCCGCGTTGCATAAACCTTTGCAATAGGCATTTGGTCATTACCACAACTACCGAATCGAAGTAGTAACCATTCATTGCCACACCACTTCCTATAAATAGTTTTAACCATAAACACGTTTGTTTGAACCAAAACGTCACCTGATTTCAAAATAGTCACACAATATTTGTACCCCCTCCCACCTATGCAAAACAAACTGTCGTGCTCTGTAATAGAAAACGCAGCGTCGCACAATATCTAGGCGTATCCAAACGCACGCCACACGAGACTTCGCGGTTAAGTGGCCGCTGGTATCACACTACAACGTCAGGTGTCCGCGATGGTACCAATGCAGCACCAACAGCGCCCCCTCCTCAGCTCCACACCACTCACATGTGTGCGGAGGTGTCAACGAGGGAGCACGCTTGCATGCATGCGTGGGTGGGTGGGTGGGTGGGTGGGTGGGTGGGGAGGGGGTGTTGGTATGGAAACGTTAAAGAGGCCCGTATGGAGCGAGAGGAGACGAGGTGCGACGAGATGAAAGCCATTGAAAAATGTGGCTTGGGCGACGGGAGGCGATACTATGAGCCATGCCCCTGGCGGGGTTGTTGCCACTGTGTATGTCTGTGTATCTCGCCGCCTCGCCCCACCCCCCCCTTTCCGATAAAAGAGGCCATACAGTACCCGTACATTAAATAAGTTATACCCGGAACTGGATTGATGCATTATACGTACGTACGTATCATACATACTGTACCAGTACCTGGTACTACGTATGCCCGCGCTATGATATCCTATCGTGTCGCACATTATCAAATCGAATATCAGCGTGTCGAGTGATGCGGTGTCGATCACTATCGTATCGAAAAAACATCAATTGATATCGTCTAGAAACATATCGTGTCGTGTCATGTCGTATCGTACAGTGCCATATGATACCGTACCATACAGTCTGGTATGGCAATGCACCATACCAACGAACGTAACTGTCAGCATTCAGCACCGGGCCAGAAAGCATCGCATGTAGATGAAGTGGATGCTCCCTTGCACGTTTCTTGTTGTCGCGGACGACAAAATCCAGACACAAGCAAGAAAAAAAGAATGACACCGAGCAGCTACGGCCGTACCAAAGGCGCGTGTTGGGCCGCTAAATACTACCAGATGTATAATAGCATGTCCATACCATGTTACGATCTACACAACAACCGGGGACGTCCGAGGACATCCTCGCGTTAGCAGCTGACTGCGGCCTAGCGAAGCGTACACCAGTAGTATCCAGACGCGATAAGGGCAAGAGCTACAGTGGCTAGGCTACAATTACTTGAGCATGACGATGTGCTCTTCCTTCGTTTCGGGTGTACGTACATACAACTACTGTATATGCCATGGTCCATGGGTATTTGCCAGTTTGGTATTGTTGTATTTGTATGTGATGCGGTGTGGTATACAGCATCCCGTCAGTGCCGTCCCCGTGCGTAATGGTACTGTGCTGCACGTAGTGTGTTGCAATGCCCCCGATCATTATGTGATATCGTGCGCTGTTTCAAAGTTTGATCATTTATATGGTGTGTCGTGGTTAGTTGATTGTGGGTGGACTAAAAGTACATCTTAGAATATATTTGTAGCAGATATATTCATCGACGAGCCGAACAACCGCTATTGGTATCTGTGTACGTGTGATACCAGGTATCTGCAACACCTGCTACTCTCTAGGCCCCGCCAGGGAAATCATAAAAAACAATCATGGCGGCAAGGTACCGGTTGAATAGACTGGAGTCTTCCGGACTCCACGGACAGTTTGTGCTTGTGCTTTGCGGCGGTGTTGAGTATACACCTGGGGATTCATGTAATGTTGCGGAGGAAAAGATGCCCGCAACGATGGAAAGGAGGAAGAGTGTCGAGGCTCTGCCCCGCCGTCAGTTTTTATAATATTGATTTACTCCTACCTGCGTTGGTTGGTATTTCGGTGGGGGAATTGGTTTCACCGTTAAACTATGTGTGACGAGCGAACTATTATCTAAGAGGAGAAAGAAACACGTGACGAGAAAAAATGTACGTGGGCGAATAATGAAACACGTGAAGAGAAATTCATCAGACAAGCCGAACCTCTACATCAGAAGAAGAGGTTTTCAAATGCAAGTTTTCGTTTCTCCAGAACCAAAGTGTGGCTGTTGGCGCATATTGCAAGTTCTAAGGACAAGGCTAATTTTAAACAAAAATCAGAAAAATAAAAATTGATTTCCGGTCACAGTTCTGACGACCAACCATACACGCACTAACCTTGGAGGAAACTGATTGGTTACGCCAAAACTCAAACCGGGGCCCTGAAAAACGGAGTAGAGCGCCACAAAGCCCTCGAGATACTACAGAGTTGATCTTGGCGAGTGCACGCTCTAGTCCACTCTTGTTTTTTCCATGGACTTCCGCGGAAGCTTCCATGGGAACTTCCACCGACTCCATGGAAGCTTCCGTGGAAGCGGTGGAAGCTTCCATGGAAGCGGCGGAAGCTATCGCGGAAGCCTCCGCGGAAGTCCATGGAAATTTCCGTGGAAGCTCCCGCGGAAGCTCCCATTCCACGGGGATGCTGAAAGCTTCCACGCAGGCCGTACGTGCTTCAGTGGAAGATGTCGACGCTGCAGTCATGGAAGCTTCCGTGGAAGCTTTCGCAGGAGCTTCCCGAGACTTTCGTGGACGATTCCGTGGAAGCTTCCGCGGAAGCTTCCATGGAAGTAGCTTTCGCGGAAGCTTCCATATAACTTATATGGAAGCTTCCGTCGAAGCTTCCACGGAATCTTTCGTGGAAGCGACTTCCACGGAAGTTTCCATGGAACCTTCCATTGAATTTTCCGCGAAAGGTACTTCCATGGAAGCTTCCACGGAAGCTTTCGTGGAAGTGTTCGTGGAAGCTTTACCACCACTCCTCCACCGAAGAAAGTGTGATCCCATCACACTCCTGATCCCACACAAACAGGCCCCGCCAAGATGTGTTCTCATAAGAGCCTTGATAATAAACACCGCGGAGTAGGGCGAAGCCGAATGGAGCCACCCTAGACCTGTCCAGGTGCGAAGCACAAGGTCACCTCCCAGCCTCGTTCTTTCCACCACGGGGTCGAATCGCGGAAGTTTCCGCGGCTTCCACAGAATATTCAACAACTTCCACGGAAGCTTCCACGGAAGCGGTAGCTCTCCATGGAAGTGGTGGTGTAACCTTTCATGGGAGTGACGGAAGATATAATGAAAACTTCCACGGAAGCTCCCAACACTTCCGTGGAAGCTCCGCCAACTTCCGTGGAATCTTTCGTGGAAGCTTCCGTGGAAGTGATGGAAGCTTCCATGGAAGTAGCTTTCACGGGAGCTTCCATGAAAACTTCCATGGAAGCTTTCATGGAAGCTTTCGTGGAAGTGGCTTCCACGGAAGCTTCTACGGGAGTTTTCATGGAATCTTCCATGACAAATTCCGTGGAAGTTGGCGGAAAATTCCATGGAAACTTCCAACGCTTCCGAGGAAGTTTCCGTGGAAGATTCCTTCACTCCCATGGAAACTTATCACCACCTTCATGGAAATTTATTACCATTGCTTTCTTGGATTATTCCATGAACTTCCGCTTGAACCGCTGGAATTTGGTGGACGTCCTTCAAACGTGTGGACGTTCGTGGAAGCGAATACAGTCCACGGAAGCTTCCGTGGAAGCTTCCACCCATACTTCCGTGAAAACTCTCACTGTAAACTTCCACGGAAGTTTCCACTGTGGAAGTATCCACGGAAGCTTCCGTGCTTCTATGGAACCTTCCAACGCTTCCGTGGAAGCTTCCATGGTAGCGGCGGAAGCTTCCATGGTAGCGGCGGAAGCTTCCATGGAAACTCCCATCTACTCTCACGAAAAAAACAAAAGTGCATCCGTGTTTTTGCGTGCCCAGGCGAGTAAACCAGCGTGTGTTTTTTCCCCTACGAGCTCCGCCATCAGAGCCTGAAAACAAGTCCATATAAGAGTGGGTCTAAGGGCCCGTAGAAACGAAGATTTTGGCTTCTTGAATTTCGAAAAACAAAAATCGTTGGCTTGATTTGCATCTGATTGGTCGAATGCTCATCACCAAGCAGGCTTTTTCGAGTGAAATTGAATAACACGGAATTCCACGACAAAATGTTTGGGACTTATTTTGCTCTTCGTGATTTTTAGTGTGGGGAGTTTGTCCAACTCGACGTGGCATGTCCCGTAAAACCGAAGCAAGCCACGTAAACTTGAGCCGTGCCGTCGACTGCTTCAGACGCGAGATCCAAAATTGGCGAGAGGCAGGGCCACCGGAGCAGCCGCAGCGCGAGGTCCGACAGTCCCTGGCACAGAGGAGACCACCCACGGCTACTCAAGCAAAGCACAAGGTCGTGGTGAACTCAGTTTGCCATCTCTCTTCACCTCCACAACCACACGAGCACCGACCAGGTCACGACTTCGCTCAGGAGCTCGATAGCTGTATCCCCGTCGCGGCTGCTCGCGTGCGGCTTCGGGCTGCGCCAGCCACCCAAGACATCCCAAAATCGATCGTCTCCTAGCCGGTGCCGGCAGGCATAATCCCCCGCTGGCCGCGGCGCCCCACGAGGGACGCGGGCCGTAGCCCGCCTCGTTGGTTGTCCACTGGTGTTCGTTGACCCCTGAGCGTTATTCGATTTTTCAATACAATAAAACACCATTCCTCGATAGGACCCAAATCTATTTTTTTTCGCGAAATTCTATTGAATTTGTTTCTTTATTATCAAATTGCCAAACAATGTGTTCGTCGATATTGCGGGCCCTAAGACTTAGTTTTGTGCGTTGTGTTTTTTTCTTATTCCATTTAGGCCTTTCTGTCGATCGCAGACGTTTTGCGCCCGCAACGCCACGGAGTCGGTCGTTCTCTTCTTGTTGAAACGAATCCACGTACTCTCCGAGCGGTACCCAGCTCAAACCTCCGCTTCTCCGCCGACGCTGTTCGAAACGTAGCCGACTACCAAAAACATTCCTTTCAAATCATCTGAAATCGTAGCTCCAAATAAAAAAAATAGGCCTACTTTCAAACGAGAAGCAGCTTGAGATTATGTTTCGTCGGATTATGCACCGTGGGCAAAACCCCAAACTACTGTACGTCTCTACAGAAACGGCGTTTTGTGTTGGGTACCTCTCAGAGAGACTCGGGACTGATTTCGAGGCGAGTGTTGCTGGTTTCATCTGTTTGTCGGTCAGAAACAGACATAACCGCACGAACTCTGATCCGTATAAGAATCAGCCCGAAGAGAGAAAAAGCAATAAGACATTAATAAAAAAACAACGCGGATGTAGCTTGTTGTACTGTAGCTCTAACTACGAGCTCGCGCTGATGGTTGGTTTGAAACCCCCTCAACTGTGTGCGCTGGTGTGAAGCAAACGAAAAACAAAAACAGACGGATACGCCGTCTCGAAGAAGGGGCTAATTTGTTTGATGTTGTGATCGACGAAAAACCTCAACGCTCCCTGTCGACGTGACATACGTGCTGAATACAGCAGGAGAAGAGGAATAAGTGATCCTCCTTCGATCGTATTATCGCATGGATGCGCGCGACTATCGCAGAGTTTATACGAGGGGGGGGGGCGGGGTCCACGTAGAGGCTGGGACAAGTATTTTTGTGGTTTTCCTCGTAGGCAAAACAACCTGTGTTTCGGATATTACCGGCCGAAAAATGCGGATCTCCGGCTTCACCGAGGTCCGAAATAAGGCATAACCTATATTTGAGCCTCTGTAAAAAACAATTTAGCAACTCGGGGGGCTCGTAAAAAGACCCCCAAAAAAGGTAGCAACACCAAAAAAAAAGAACTTCAGTACATAGAAAATACCAAGGTATACACCTACAATACACAACAGACAACTATTAAAGCAGAACAAACCCGCAATCTCCCCAAAAACCCACAGTGAAAATCCAACAGCAAAGAAGACGGCAAAACTGCCAACGACAAAAACGACACAACGAAAACAAACGGCAACCGTTAAACACACAGGAAATGCAAGAAAACAAGGGGCGGGTTTTGAAAAGGTGGTCCATAACGACGTGCATCGTCCAGAACACCGGCGCCAAGCGGATAGGCAGACTGGGAAGATTGCCTGACCTCGATTATCTCGCTGCATTACTGGGCGGGGCCAGCTGCAGTATCATAATACCAGCTCGGATGCTGAAGCACGAGATGGCGGTCTACTCGTCCACCTCAGGAAGCGAGAGAGAGGTAGCGAGAGGGGGGTATGTCGTTCTGTGTTCGACCGTCAGCGCGGAACGAAAATCGAACTGTTGGAGCAGCTTCCCAAACAAAAAAAAAAAACAAGCCATGATACACGGAGGTGACGGAGGGTTGGGACGAGGCCGGGGTACACACACCTCACTTAGGCCCGACACCGACAGACAAAGAACAAACACAACAAACAAACGGAGGCTTTCCGCCGGTTATTCGCCCAAGCAGCGAGCATACACTGGCGACCAGCTGTTTGACCGGACGGTTGAGCGTAAATCATGGAACCGCATAGCCTCGGTGGAGCAGCTAATTATTAGTGAGCATTCCCCAATCCCTGCCTCCTCAAAGTCTTCATCCAGCCGTGGTCTCACCAACTTCAACACCACCACCACCCCACACACCCCACCCGAACCAACAACACCGCCACCAGCACCACCACTGAAAATAAACGCCGCACCACCACCACCACCGCTACCAAAATAACGACCACCACCCAAAACACCGCTAAGGTCACCACTGCCTCCAGAAGCGAATCAGACAATTAGTGATCGAGCATGAACAAAGGCAACATGCGTACCAAACTACCGGTACCTACAACCTACCTGATTACCTCCCCATCTGTCTATAGCTGTACATACATACCTACAGCATGCCTAGCTATTGCTACCAACCTGCACCTACTAAGTACCCGTACCCGCCTACGTACCTAGCTACTGTACGATATTTGTCTACCTATCTACGTGCCCATCTACCTGCTTACCCACCTGCCTACTATACCTACCCAACTACCCATCTACCCACCTGATACCTGATTGCCGACCTTACGTACCCACCCTACGTACCTGTCCATCTGCCTACCAAGTTGCCAAGTTACCTGCCTATCCACCTTCCTGTCTATCTGCATGTGCTACCTATCCATCTACCTGCCTACCCACCTAGCTACAACCTACCCGACTACAACCACCATCAAGGATGCGAATCTCCCCCCCCGGAACCCAAACATTTCCGGGAAACAGCCTTTTTCAGCTCTTCCCCAACCTTTCCCGTATTCCCCCTCATTTCAGGGGAAGAGGCTTCTTTTGCGATTGTGGTGGTTGGAGGGGGGGGGGGAGGTACTCATGTCGTGCACGGCCGTAGTCATATGACCATAGACCCTCGCACCCCTACAATGCCGGGACGGAGCACGTTGGGTTTTCACCAACCAGGCAGACATCGCTTGCACCAAGCGCGAAGCGCCGTGAGGTATTGGGCGAGTCGCATGGAGGGTGAGCTGCATCCTGCTAAGAACCGCTCTTGAGGCGGACTTGCATATGGAGACAGCCTCCAATGAATTATTAATTTCTTGTGTGGTCACTTCCAGAGACAGCAATGGGTATCTATGTACTGCCTCGTGGTGCCTTACCATTACACACTAGCTTGGGGTGGGGGGGGTACTTCATTTGCATGCATGGCCGTAGTCGTATGACCATAGACCCTCGCATTCCTACAATGCCGGCACGGAGCATGTCGGGTTTTCACCGACGAGGCAGACATTGCTAGCACCAAGCGCGAGACGCCGTGAGGTGTTGGGCGAGTCGCATGAAGGGTGAGCTGCATCCTAGTAAAAACCGCTTGTCAGGCGGACTTGCGTATGGATGACAGCTTCAATGAGTTAATTTAATGTCTGGTGTGGCTACTTCCTGAGACAGCAATGGGAGCACTATGGATCTGCCTCATGAATGCCTTACCATATCACACTACGTGATACGACCATTCCCCTTGTGCGGAGCAAAGGCTCTCCACCCCGCACAAATGATCTAAGTCGATCACCAGCCTGGGTAACCGCCAAAACAAAACAAGAAGAAAAAAAACGGTACCCTGGTTGTCTAGCTCACGCAGTGAGAGGCATCTTTTACAGCGTCGTCACCAGGCGACGCCAACCCAACCCATAAATATATAATTTATGGAGGTGGGGGGGGGGCAAACATCACCATCCCCGGGTGGCCTCCGCTCGCCATAACTGCCAAATCAAACCACATCGACAGATAGATACGATACGTTCTGTTTGCAGAAAAACGTCACATGTACACGCAACATAATGGGCAGCGTTTAATAAGCAAAACCAAGAAAACGGGGGTTTTCATGATATATGGGGGTGTTAGTAGCAGACAGGGTTTATTTTAATTTCGTCTTCGGATACATACCGTGAATCGTCGGATTTACATCGCGAGGGAAATAAGCAGTGAGCGAGACGATGATACACGACATAAGCATAACAAATGTCACCGTATCTCGCTCCCCCCCGTGTCCGAATGGCCAACAGACCAGCGGGGTGGGAGCTCCGCACGTCGTTCATATTTGGTACGAACAATTTTCTTATTGTTTTATTTATGTTCAACCTAGGTTTAGCATATCCCCGTCTAGATCTTTGACATAGGAGTGTAGAATCGGGACTTGATTTTCGAGATACTGTGATAGTAGAATGTGTAATGACTTCTTTTGTTTCCCGCGGCGAGGCATACAGTATGCAATAAAATGTAATTCCTCCCTTCTGCTTGCATGCCGCTCGTCAGCAAACAACGCGTTTTTCTGCTGTTCCTCCTGTTGTTGCTCGTGCGCGACACTGCCAGTACGATACCAGTACCAGTACCAGTATCATTATCACAGTACCACAGTTGTATCACTATCACAGTACCAGTGCCACAGTAACACAGCACCAGTACTGTAGGCACGGCGTACAACAGCATCACCGTGAGGTGCCCCAGGGCCTAATCAGTACTCTGGGTACATATCACACCCTCCGGGGTGCAGGTAGGTGGTATAACTACGTACCCAACGAGGTACAGAGAGTACTGGTGCTGGAGAGATACCGGGAACACTGGCTGTATACTATTTGACCGAATATCGTTCCCAGCTCCGGTACACACCCCGCCACCCCCTCCACCCTCCCACTCGCCCACCTTACCAATTCGTTCGCTATTATCACGCCTGCTGAAGCGGAGTCTCCAATGGCCAGCTGCTTGTAAACCGCCTGCAGCCCTTCCTTCCTTCCGTCCGTGGACCCTCGACCGCCCCCTCCCCTCGCCCGGGGTCGCGCGAAGTCACAGCACGCAGACGTGGCCCGAGGCGTGCGCGAGCTTTATGGCGATGACGAGCTCGGCCTCTATCCACGAGTGAGCGTCCGGCGAGGGGTGAGGGGTGAGGGATGAGGGGTGAGGGGGGAAATAAATCATGACCACCTCTTAAGTGCAACCAACCATGTTTCGGGAACGAGCTATTCATTATTTCACACATCGGACAAATCAGACCGGTACCCAATTTAGTATCTAGACATTTTTGGGCAGGTTTACAACCATGTATATATCACAATGCATTGCGAGTATGTATATCATGTTTACAGGGTGGGAGCTATGATCTGTATGATATGTATGATTTATATGATCTGTATGATCTGTACTGTACGGTTACGTACTCTGCCGTAAATTGTTTCATACCTTCCAGAAACAAGATCTACCGACTACGATCGACGATTAAAATCACACCAACTTCTCAACCTTCCTTGTCCTCGAGATCATTCACGCCGACTACTTTTATGCTCAAATGTAAACCGTTTCATTCCCAATAGAAACCAGCTCGCACGTGTTATGTGTTATATCACTTTCAACTTCTTAAAACATGGCCCGCTTAAAAAAAAAAAAAAAAAAAAAAAAAACTCGAATCTCTCCCCCTCTCCATTCAAATGATTATCAGGTAGGTGGTATATTACAGGTATACATATAATATACTGGTATGTATATATGTATATATACGTACCACATACATATGAGTTTCGACGAAATCCTCGAGCTCACAGCTGTTGTTTTTTTTTTTACTTTTAAAAAAATATACAGGCTGCTTCAAGCATACATGCGTGCACCTGGTACTTTGTGCTGTAGCTGAAGTATAGGATGCTGGTGTGTACCCACTCATGTCTCGATTCCCCTTTGGGAAGGACACATTATAAGGGATAATACGAGGGATTCTAAGGGATACAGCAGCCCAAAAAAAAAATGACCACTAACTTTGGCGTGTATCGACCGTCTACCAAGCGGCGTCAGGACTCAGAAGCGCGGGGGCAGGAGAAGGTTGCATCCGTGCGGCCATACGACGACTTATCCTTTTTGCATCTTATCTCGGACCAAAAACAATTTATATCATGTTCATCCCCCCCCCCAATCTTCAGAGTGTTCGCCGCCGCTGACCACTTTTTTGTATCGTCGATTTTTCCCCTTTGAAGCTGTTTTTTTTCGGGACGCGAGTTGTGCTGTGCTGTGTTGTGTTTTGTACGAAGGGGGGTTGTTTTGGAGCGGTAGTAGAGACAAGAGATCGACTGCCCTTCTTCGTGTGTGGTCGGGGGTGTCGATGTGTGCGCGTGCTCATTCGCGTGTCGGTGTCCATGTCTGCCTGTCTGTGTAGTGTGCCGGTCTGTCTGTGCTTGTGTGGGTAAAAAAAAGGCGTTCTGACCGTGTAATGCCGAACCGAGCGACACTGATCGCCCCGCGTCCCCCCTTCGTATTCCGCCCCCCCCCCACGCCCTTCTTCGCTATGTCGACCTGCATAACTACCACCACCAACAACACCACCATCACCACTAACGCCACCACAACCGCCAATACTGCCACCGATGCGACCGACCACCAGAAGCAGGCGCAACAGCGAGTTCGCGCGGCTGCCTCCGGGAGAGTTTTACCTGCATGCGGTGGTGGTGGCAGCAGCAGCAGCAGCAACCACACCACCAGCAATAACAACAGCAACAGCAACAACAGCAACGGCAATGGTACCAGCAGCAGCAGCAGCAGCAATAATAATTTGCAGAAACTTCCATTCATCGGGAACATGTTCGGCTCTCATGGCGGCAGCNATATGTATGATTTATATGATCTGTATGATCTGTACTGTACGGTTACGTACTCTGCCGTAAATTGTTTCATACCTTCCAGAAACAAGATCTACCGACTACGATCGACGATTAAAATCACACCAACTTCTCAACCTTCCTTGTCCTCGAGATCATTCACGCCGACTACTTTTATGCTCAAATGTAAACCGTTTCATTCCCAATAGAAACCAGCTCGCACGTGTTATGTGTTATATCACTTTCAACTTCTTAAAACATGGCCCGCTTAAAAAAAAAAAAAAAAAAAAAAAAAAAAGGTGCATATCTCATTGCATACAGGGTCGGCCGGATCAGGTTCTAGGGCCTAGGAATTGATCCCGCGTCCTCTTTAGTCGGACCACCACAGCCCGGCACTCGTAGTGCAATGTGCTACGGACTGATTCTCTGCACCGATGACCCTTGCCAATTTACCCTTTCTAAGACAAATGTCCGAAACAAAATACAACTACATAATACCTGGTACGTACGTACATACGTACGTGCTGTACGTATACTTTTTGCTTTCTTTTTTCATGATCAGACAAAAAAAAAAAAAATGATTGATTTTGAGAGTATCTTGTTATTATACTCGTGACAGCCCGAGCCCGCAGTTAGTTGTACATGAGAGGCCGGGCGGGTGCTGTGCCGTACTACTGCGAGAACAAACTCACTACAGAGTGGCCCGGCTGGCCCACCTTCACAAACACAGTTAGTTGTTGATAGACACCGGATACATCTGCATGCATTGAGTTGCGGGTGTAATCACAGCGTCACACCACACGACACACGACGCAGCACGAGAAAAAAGGTTCGTCGTTTTGTAGATTCAATAGTCACGTTCTCGCTCGCCTTTCTTAGCTTCTGCGCCCGTGGCGACGGAAATCCCCGACAGAATGATTGCCTCTCCGATAAAAAGAACGGGGGGGGGGGGAGGATGGGGGCAGCCAAGCGCAGACAGACATCAACATCGGGATCAACTTCCGAGCAGCAGCTGTAAGTACGTCGGAAATTGAAAATGCGGCACGGGGTGCAAAAAGTTTAGGGAGTTCCGGATTAAAATAGCGGCATTTTAAGCAACCGGCGAAACCGTCAGGATTTCCTGAAACGTTAAGACTACTACTCGTAGGGCTACGGTAGAGGTAGCACTTTTAGGCTGAATCGTTTTCTGAAAAATCGGGCTCCTTTAACCCAAATTCATCGGACTTTCATGCTTGTGACGAATACGTAAAATGTTTCAGAATGTACTTCGGTCATGAGATTTCGCATCCGGCAGCACTTACTTTTAGTTTCCTCCAAAATCCTTTTTTCGGTGAGGTATGACGCTCCTTAAGTGAGGAGGTCCGAAAAATCATGGTGCACCTCTATCGTAGCATGCACCTCTATCGTCAACCACCTGATTTTTACCTGTTGTGTAATAGAACAATACTTTAAAGAACCACAGGAGGAATGAATAGAGAACACGCGCGGACGATTTTACCATTAAAACTTGCGCATTTGAATACACAGCAGTACCAGCACGTGTCTGGCGTATAACGCAACTTTGAAAGTTGAGGTTCAACCATTCAATTGGTCTTACTCACAGCTCACAGCTGACGTATTTTTTCAATACGAGCATTATTATTTAAAAAAACGAACCGCACTCGTGCGAGTACTACAGTACGTACACTGCTTGTATCACAGTAGTACCAATATTAAGTCTCTATTGCAGAAGCATGAGTGTACCAGGTCTGTACAGCAGTAGTATTGTAGCACAAGTACCACCGTAGCGTAGTGGGGAGGGAGGAGAGCAGCCTACACACAGTAAGTAGTGACCCCGGATCTCAGTTACGAATAATACAGAGGGAGAGATATAAAAAAATCAGGGCAAAAACAATAAATGGGATACGTACGACGAGACAAACAAAACAAAACAAAACAAAACAATGGTAAATATCTGACCACTGCTGCTGCTGTACTCGTACAGCTACCGGTATACAGAGTAAGTAGTACGTGCTGTTGTATATACGGATGTCAGTAGCGCGCAGCATCATACAGCAGTACTACGTACAAACTACCGGTATTTAACAGTAAGTAAGTAGTGTTATGCGTAGTGAACACTTGGCAACAGGCAAAGCTGCAAGATGGACATGTTGTACGTTTTGCGAAAACAAATGATGGCGGCGGTCACAGGGGGTGAAGGGCGAAACGGTAAAAAAAAACAGCTTCTTCGTGCTGTAAAAAATGAACAGCCCGACTGCTCGTGAAGTTCCACTACTATACGAGTACCAGTAGCACCACACTATTAGAGCCTGGTATCACTATAGGGGTACCCTATATTTTTCCCCTATACGATATGCGTGGGTGGGTGCCAGCCTTATTTTTTGTGCTTGGTGAAGCCGGAGGTTTGCACCGTCCGACCGAACATCTCCGAAACATACGTTGTTTTGCCTAGGAAAACCACAACATAACTCAACTGTCCCAGCCTCCTCTACGTAGACATATCACAAACAGTAATAACTCGTAATGCCTTCCTCTTGTCCAATTTCTGCGATAGTCGCGCGCATCCGAACTGGACGCGAGTCGACGAGGGAAGAAAAAGTGCTGAAATCTTCTCGCGATACAAATGCAAGGCACGTACGTACCGAAGTGGGGAGAGGGGAGAATTAAGATCCCACCTTGTGACCCCAGGTCTGAGTTACGACTCAAGAGGGAGAGAAAAAAAAGGGCATTTCATGTACTAAATGGGATGGAAAGTAAAAATAAAAATGCAAGTGCAGTTGGTTATACGATCGAACGCGGAGCACATGTTCCTCTACTTCTTCTCCTGCTGTATTCAACAGTTACAATTATGCGACATCGACAGGGAGCCTTGAGTTTTTCGAAATTCAAGAAGCAAAAGTCTTCGTTTATACGGGCCCTTAGACCCACTCCTCCTATAGTAACTTGTTTTCAGGCCCTGATGACGGAGTATGTAGGGGGAAAAACACACGCTGGTTTACTC
The DNA here is from genome assembly GCA_008828725.1 of Saccharina japonica. NCBI lineage: Eukaryota > Phaeophyceae > Laminariales > Laminariaceae > Saccharina > Saccharina japonica. The sequence goes on from MEHQ01000885.1 coordinate 109,133, forward strand.
GGCTGGGCACGCAAAAACACTGATACACTCGCCAAGATCAGACCTGTACGTAGTATCCAGGGGGCTTTCTGGCGCTCTACTCCGTTTTCTAGGGCCCCAGTTTGAGTTCTGGCGTAATCAATCAGTTTTCTCGGAGGTTATTGTAGTAGTGCGTATGATGTTTCGTCAGAACTGTGACCGGAAATCACGTTTCTTTGCTGATTTATTTATGGTTAAAATTTCCCTTGTCCTAAAAACTTGAAACATGGGCAAACAGCCATATGATACTTTGGTTCTGGAGAAACGAAAAATTGCTTTCGAAAACCTCTTCTTCCAATTTAGAGGTTCGGCTTCCTGAGGTTATGCCCCCTTCACGTGTTTCATTATTCGCCCACATAAATCCCTTCTCGTCAGGTGTTTCTTTCCTTCTCTTAGATAACATTTCCCTCTGTCAAACATAGTTTAACGGGGAAACCAACCCCCCCCACCGAAATACTAACCAACGCAGCAGGTCGGAGTAAAACAACATTTAAAAACTTGACGGCGGAGCAGAGCCTCGACACTTTTCCACCTCTTCATCATTGAGGGCATATGTTCCGTTAAAACGTGACAGTAATCCCCAGGTGCTTACTCAACATCGCCCCCAAAGCACAAATACAAACTGTCCGCCGAGTCCCGAACCCTCCAGTCTATTCAACCGGTACCTTGCCGCCATTATGTTTTTTTTATGGTTTCCTCGGCGGGGCCTGGAGAGTACCAGGTGTTGAGGATACCTGGCATCACACGTACACAGATACCACTATTGATAGCGGTTGCTCGGCTCGTCGATGAACTTCTCTGCTACAAATATAGTCTATGGTGTACTTTTAGTCCACCCACAACCCACCAACCACGACACACCTGCTCTGGACACATAGATGACAACACTTTGAAACAGCTCACGAATCTCCACATACTCGGGGGCATTACAACACACCACGTGCACCACAGCAGTATCATTACGCGTGGGAACGGCACTAACGGACTGCGGTATACCACCCCGCATCTTTGGTTGCTCGCTGTCATTATTCCCTTCTTGCCTCGCTGTCTCTCAACTATGTTGTCGTCGGTGACAACAGGAAAGGTGATGGGAGCATCCACTTCATCTACACGTGATACTTTCTGGCCCGGTGCTGAATGCCTGAAGTTACATTTGGTGGCGCATTGCCATACGATACGGTCTGGTACGGTATATGATTAACACTGTACGATACGATACGACACGATACGACACGATACGATACCAAACAATATGTATCGATACCATAGTGATCGACACCGCATCATTCGACGCGGTATTATTCGATTCGGTTCGATTCGATTCGATGCTGTGCGATAGGATACGATATAATAGCGTGGGGATAACATCAGGTACTGGCATAATTTGTATGATATGAACGTAAAATACATCAACTCCGTTCCGGGTATGATTTATTTTATGTACGGGTACTGTATGCCCTCTTTTATCGGAGGGGGGGTGGGGTGGCGCGGCGCGGGGAGGCGAGATACACAGACATATACAGTTGCAACAACCCCACCAGGGGCATGACTCAATTCGCATGGCGCACTTGAGTCATGCCTCGCTCGATCGTCTTTCAGGCCCGTACTCTCTTATTTTCGTCTCCCGTCGGCCACGCCGCATTTTTCGCTGACTTTCATCTCCTCCAACCCCGTCTCCTGTCCCTCCATGCGGGCCTCCTTCCCTTCCCATACAAGATTCCCTCCCATCTCCCCCCTCCCCCCTCCCCCCTCCCTGTTCTCATCGCAACCACCCCACTTTCCCCCCTTAACTCCTCCCCACCGAACAGCGTTTCGCGCTTGGTGCAAGAAACGTAAGACGGGTCGGTGAAAAGCCGACATGCTTCGCCCCGGTTTAGTGGGGATGCGAGGGTCTATGGTTATACGGCGACAGCCAGTAATGGCAAAGAGGGCCCCCCCCCCCCCCCCCTCCGCCCCTCTTGGCCCCTCTCGACGAGCGTAATTTATACTAGACGAGTGTAGGAGGGGGTCCGTCGTCTATGCGTGCGAGGCCTTTGACGCCACCAGCCCTCGCAAAAGTACTACGCTAGGTACACACTGCGTTTTCAGTAATCGTCACGCCCGACCCCACATGCCCCCAGTTTCTATATAGTATATCTACCGAGACAATGTATCCGTGGAGAACGATAGCGCCGCGACGTCGACGACACCGATGCTACCGCCACTAGCGCTGCTGCCGTTGTTCCATTTCACAGGCCAGCTACTGTTATATTACCGCAGCAGGTACCAGCACCACGCGCTGTTTGTTGCTGCTGCCACTGTCACCTCCATCACCGCTGGACGTCTGCAGAGAGAGTGGAAAAATCGTGTTCGACGGGGCTGGGTTGATGACGGCAAGGGGGGTGTTTTTTCAGGGGGTGCCTGCAAGGTGGAGCGGAGTCGGTCGTGGTTCGCACATTCGTTTTCACGGCGGAACCGTGTCAAGGATGGGAGAGCAAAAGCATTCCGAGGCTGGGTGCCGTTGGTAGCTGGGGGGGTCGAGACGCCATCGAGATCAGCGATGATCTCGACGTCGTCTCGTCCGGTCGAGGCTACCGGGGACACTCAGCCCAAGGGGGTTGTGCTCTTTCATCCTGGGCACGATCCACCGTGAAAAACAATGTGCACGCCCAAGCACCATTCCACCTGGCAGGAAGCCCCTGGAAATGGTCCCTCTTCGATCGTAAACACCGCTTCTCTCGAACGGCAACGTTTCCGCGCTTTACATGGCCGCCGCCGCTGGTATCGCAGGTGGTGCCGGAACCCCCCACTCCTTACGCCGTGTGGGCGTGCACAAACCCCGGTGGAGACATTGAATTTGACAACTTAATATAGTAAACTTCACGAGGTGTCGACAACTTATCAAGTCGGTACGCCTGGTAATAGTGGTATGCGTTGATCAATGTTTACACAAGGATGTTCTCACGCCCAAATTGTGCGAGGGGGGGGGGGGGGGGGGGGGGTGGGGTGGCGCGGCGCGGGGAGGCGAGATACACAGACATATACAGTTGCAACAACCCCACCAGGGGCATGACTCAATTCGCATGGCGCACTTGAGTCATGCCTCGCTCGATCGTCTTTCAGGCCCGTACTCTCTTATTTTCGTCTCCCGTCGGCCACGCCGCATTTTTCGCTGACTTTCATCTCCTCCAACCCCGTCTCCTGTCCCTCCATGCGGGCCTCCTTCCCTTCCCATACAAGATTCCCTCCCATCTCCCCCCTCCCCCCCCCCTCCCTGTTCTCATCGCAACCACCCACTTTCCCCCTTAACTCCTCCCCACCGAACAGCGTTTCGCGCTTGGTGCAAGAAACGTAAGACGGGTCGGTGAAAAGCGACATGCTTCGCCCGGTTTAGTGGGGATGCGAGGGTCTATGGTTATACGGCTACAGCCATGAATGGCAATGAGTGCACCCCCCCCCCCCCCCCCGCCCCTCTTGGCCCCTCTCGACGAGCGTAATTTATACTAGACGAGTGTAGGAGGGGGTCCGTCGTCTATGCGTGCGAGGCCTTTGACGCCACCAGCCCTCGCAAAAGTACTACGCTAGGTACACACTGCGTTTCAGTAATCGTCACGCCCGACCCCACATGCCCCCAGTTTCTATATAGTATATCTACCGAGACAATGTATCCGTGGAGAACGATAGCGCCGCGACGTCGACGACACCGATGCTACCGCCACTAGCGCTGCTGCCGTTGTTCCATTTCACAGGCCAGCTACTGTTATATTACCGCAGCAGGTACCAGCACCACGCGCTGTTTGTTGCTGCTGCCACTGTCACCTCCATCACCGCTGGACGTCTGCAGAGAGAGTGGAAAAATCGTGTTCGACGGGGCTGGGTTGATGACGGCAAGGGGGGTGTTTTTTCAGGGGGTGCCTGCAAGGTGGAGCGGAGTCGGTCGTGGTTCGCACATTCGTTTTCACGGCGGAACCGTGTCAAGGATGGGAGAGCAAAAGCATTCCGAGGCTGGGTGCCGTTGGTAGCTGGGGGGGTCGAGACGCCATCGAGATCAGCGATGATCTCGACGTCGTCTCGTCCGGTCGAGGCTACCGGGGACACTCAGCCCAAGGGGGTTGTGCTCTTTCATCCTGGGCACGATCCACCGTGAAAAACAATGTGCACGCCCAAGCACCATTCCACCTGGCAGGAAGCCCCTGGAAATGGTCCCTCTTCGATCGTAAACACCGCTTCTCTCGAACGGCAACGTTTCCGCGCTTTACATGGCCGCCGCCGCTGGTATCGCAGGTGGTGCCGGAACCCCCCACTCCTTACGCCGTGTGGGCGTGCACAAACCCCGGTGGAGACATTGAATTTGACAACTTAATATAGTAAACTTCACGAGGTGTCGACAACTTATCAAGTCGGTACGCCTGGTAATAGTGGTCTGCGTTGATCAATGTTTACACAAGGATGTTCTCACGCCCAAATTGTGCGAGGGGGGGGGGGGGGGGGGGGAGGGGGGGGGGGGGGGGGGGGGGGGGGGGACAGGAGGAGAGGGCAGGGGGATAAGGAACGGGGAGTGGGGGGCAGAAGGGAGGGTTATTGAAGCGATTGGTTCCAATAGAAAACATGTGAATGTTTTCGCGCTTTGGGTTAGACTTAGGGGTAGCAACCACATGAGAGTTTCGCGCGAGGATGGTAAAAAGTGAATATGTTTGTACAAAGCATGCACTCGAAGTACTATACCGAAAGAAACATCGGGACAGAAATGCTTACGCCACTAATTGTACCTCCCCGAAAAGGCGGAAACAATATATTCAAATACAATGTGAATATTCGATACATATTGTTCGGACATACTTCGTACGGACTTGCTATACCGGGTAAGTAGTACTCTAGATCTTCTTATTAATGATTGAAGGTTCAAGATCATGTTGCACGTGGTCGGATGACAAACCAGGACCATATTGCAATAATAGAATACTATTAGTTGCACATTCTAGACTATGGGTCTTGTTGTTCCTTCTTGTAGCTGTGTTTGACCGGCCGTGTTGTACGGCTTTTGGAACGGCGGTATTTCTCACAAACCAGGGGGTTGGATCGTATTTCGTACTACTTGGGAGGCATGTCCTTGATGGGAAAACAAAGCATGGGCAGGTGGGGATAGTAGCCCCAATCTGGCAGTATCCTTGGTGACCCGACTTGGAATTAAAACTGTGATTCTTTCTCCAATCAGAACAAGTGAGTGAGGACGATTATCTGCTTTATAGGTGTCTCGCGCTGCATCAACCTTGCAATAGGCAGTAGGTTCATGCTGCACATCACACTATATTTGTGCCCCCTCCCACCTTGAACAAAACAAACTGTCGTGCTCTGTAATCACGAAAACGCAGTCGTCGCACAATATCTAGGCGTATCCATAACGCACGCCACACGAGACTTCGCGGTAAGGTGTGCCGCTGGTATGCACACTCACAACGTCAGGTGTCCGCGATGGTACCAACTGTCAGCACCAACAGCGCTCCCCTCCTCAGCTCCATCACCACTCACATGTCGTGCGGAGGTGTCAGACGAGGGACGCACGCTTGCCTGGGTGGGTGGGTGGGTGGGTGGGTGGGTTGGGGGGGGGAAGATACGCGGGCGGCGGGTGGTATTCCTCACCGGCCTCCGGTATGCCTGCGCTCGGTGAGCGAGAGTTTCCTCTGGCTACAAAGCAGTTGTGGTGAATCCATCCAGTCCAATAAGCAAGACCGAGTTAAGTAGTCGCTTCCAGAATTAATTATAAAACGCGTTTGTGCTGAAATAAAAAACAATATGTCAAGGGTTCGGCTGTTCACCAAAACAAATATCGGCAACCACATAACACTCGACGCATGCTACGGAAGAGAGTGCACCATGTTTTTGCCTCATAAGGGTGGTTACTTATTACTTGAGGAGCTCTATACCCCACCCGAAAAAAACTGATTTTGGAGGGAAAACAAACTTGCTATCCGATGAACAATCGCATTATCTAACGAGACAACGAAACACATGGCAACACAAAAAATGCAATTTCGACGATTTTGGGCTAAGGCAGGAGCCCCGACGTTCCGAAAACGTTTCGGCCGAAAAAAGTGCTACCTTTACCCGCCTATAGCACGCGTCACCCACACTATAATTCCCGCTGCCCCCCTCCTCCCCCCCCTCATCCCGCCGGGGTAGAGTACACGCGATGACAAGGTTCCTGTTGTCTTTTCAAAAGGGAAAATATGAAGCACATAAATGTTCCATCGAAACGCTCATGAACGTCGGCAGCGCTGCGAGAACCGCATTATGTATCCATCGCGGGGCACCCACCCACACACCGACCACTACTTCAAGCATGCCTTCGCTCCTGGGTGATCACTTGAACCGGTGTCGAATCATTCGGTTTGCGTTCTTCAAGCGTTGCAGTTCGACGGGCAGCATATCCCATAATACGTGAAGGTGGTTTACGGTGGCCATTGTTCATGTTTCTTTATACGAACACTCACCCTTTGTGGATGTATCCTACACAATACCTTGTATTTCTCTTCTTTTTCTGCACGGCTTGTTTGTCATTCCCTATAATGTAACGCCTTTTCGTGGAACCAGCTCGTAAAAAGTTTATAGTTTGCGTTTTATGTCCTTACAGCATGTCCAGCAGTGCATGCTTCAGTCCGGACGAAGACACACAAAAACGAACACTCACAGTACAAGTGCCACAATAATAGCACAGCACCAGTACAGTTTATTATGATGTTGTTATATATCGTGCCCTTTTCTTCTCTATAACTGGCATGGCGTACAGCAGTATCACCGTGAGGTGCCCGAGGGCATAATCAGTATTCTGGGCACATCCCACTCTCCGGGGTACAGGTAGTAGGTGGTATAACTACTCAACGAGGTACGAAGGGTACTGGAACTCGAGAGATACCGGGAATACTGGCGGTATACTACTTGACCGAATACCGTTTCCAAACTATGGCGCACACCCACACTCCACCCTCCCACTCACCCACCCCGCCAACTCGTTCGCTATTTTCACCTCTACTAAAGCGGAGTATTTGATGTCCAGCTGCTTGTAAACCGCCTGCAGCCCTTCCTTCCTTCCGTAGGCCCTTGACCGCCCTCTTACCTCGCCCGGGGTCGGCCGAGGTCCCAGCACGCTGACGTGGCCCGGGGCTTGCGCGAGCTTCTTGGCGATGACGAGCCCGACCTCTGTCCGCGAGTGAGCGTCCGGTGAGGGGTGAGGGGGGATCGGAACAATTACCAATTCTCAACTGCAACCGTGTTTTGGGAACGAGCTATTCATTGTTTCACGCATCGGACAAATCAGACTGGTACCAAGTTAAGTATACAGACATTTCAGGGCAGCAGGTATACAGCCCATATATATCATCTTGCAAGATATTTATCATGTTTACGGGAGGGGGGGGGGCTATATTATCTTGATGAACTGTATGATATGTATGATCTGTATGATTTGTATGATCTGTATGATATGTATGATATGTACTGTACGGCTACGTACTCTGTCGTAGATGCATCCATATCCTCCAGATACAAGATCTACCGACTTCGAACGACGACCGAAATCCCATCCACTTCTTAACTGTGTCCTCGGGATCACGCCGACTCATCTTATGCTCAAACTTCTAACTTTTATCATTCTCAATTGAAACCAGCTATATATGTACGAGTACAGTATTAACCTCTTACACGAGAACAGCAGTATCAACTTATTACAACATTACCAGCATTAAAAAAAAATGCGTCGTAAGAAAAAAGTGCATACTGCATACGAGCCCTGTCAGCCCAGTATACTGTATGAACGATATGTAGTCGGGCGGATCAGGTCAGGGCCTAGGAATTGATCCAGCGTCCTCTTTTGTCGTACCACCACAGCCCGGCACGATAAGTGCAATGTGCTAACAGACTAATTCGATGCACAGTTGACACTTGCCAATGTATCCTTTCTAAAGTAAATCTCCAAAAACAAAAATTTACACTTTTTTTTGCAATTAATTGTTATCATCAGACAAAAAAACAAACTTCGATTTGAAGAATATCTTTATATAACAGCCCGAAGCCCGCACCTATACAGAGGCCGGGGAGTGCCGTACCACTGCGAGGACAAACTCGCAACACAGTGGTCCGGCTGGCACACGTTCACAAACCTGATACATCTACATGCATGCATTGAGTTAGTTGCGTTTGTATTCACATCGTCACACCACACGACACACTTGTGAAGCAGCATCCAAAATTTCGTGGTTTTGTACTACTGTAGTTTCAATTGTCTCGTTCTCGCTTGCCTTTCTTGGCTTGCGCCCGTGGGGACGGAAGTCCTCGACAGAAAGATTGCCTCTGCCGGCCGGAATACACACAGGATGTGGCGATAACAAGAACGGGGGGAAGGATGGGGGCAGCCAAGCGCAGACATCAAAATCGGGATCAACTAACTCCCCAACCAAGCAGCTGTACGTCGGAAATTGGAAATCCCGCCGCGCGGTTCACCAGTTTAGTCTAGGGACTTCCAGATAAAATCGCGGCATTTTTAGCAACCGACGAAACTGTGAGGATTTTCCGAAACGTCTACTCGTCCTGCTTGCTGCCGTACTCGTAAACCACATGAATGTTTCCTGTGTTGTATAATAGAACCGCATACGAGTACTATATGTATGTACTCATATACCGAGACTACTGTGTGTTTCTGGCAGCTGGTCGATTTGCCTCGTACCCGTGTGTAGATATACCTGTGCTACCTGGCTATGTATATACCTGCCTACCAACCTACCTACCCAACTACCTACAAGTATTACCGGCTACCTACCTCTCTACAACCTACCTGCTAAAATCAAGGATCCGTATTCCCCCACCCGGAATCCAAACATTTCACACCCTGTACAACTACAACTAACAATTACAACTAATAGTTGTGCGCGGCCGCAACTACCGTAATCATGCGAAGGTTCGCACCGGGTGCGATCGCGTTTTAAAATGTTTCTACGTTGTGTTTTTATCGCACCCCGGTACTATCTCTCCGATGGGTGCGTTCTCTCCGATGGGGGTGCGGAAACACAACTAAATCATGCCGTTCTTCTATTTTGGCGCACCCCCGGTGCGATCTCTCCGATGGGTGCGCTGCTGAACCGAAATACACCGGGCCGTACTGGGGCAACGGTGCTGCGTGAATGACTCAAAGCTACCTAAACCGACTTGACCTACCATGTGCTGGTAAAGTACTTTTGAGAGGAGTGGCGCACTGGTGATATCTCATCGGAGAATGAAAGAAATGAGAATATTACCTACTACGGACCCGCTGCGGTGGCCCTCAAATTTCTATTTTATGTCGGAGAGGTCGCACCGGGGTGTAATCTCTCCGATGGGGGTGCGAAAACACGATTACATGTTTCTACCTTGTGTTTTTTATCGCACCCCGGTGCTATCTTGTAGGAATGACGCATGTGTCGAGGCTCTGTCTCTGGGGAAAGAGATGGCAGAGGTGGCACCGAAGTGTCTGTAAAGATCACTTGTGAAGAAGAAGAAAAGTCATGGTTTGAAAAGGCGCTTATTTGCTTATTTGGCCATAATGGAAAGAAGATTGACCTCAGGGAGATCAATGGAAAAGGAAGAACAGAAGAGAAGAGGAGAAGAGGGAAGAGGAATAGAGTAGAGTGATCGAGGTGGGCGATGCCTGCACCTGATAATCTCGGTACAATGCCCATGCTATGGGCAGTTACATTCTACCGTAGTGTGTACCGTTCCCTACAATGTTCTCTGTAACGTTATAGTAACGTTCTAGCAACGTTCTCAGCATCGTTCCTGGTGAAGATGCTTTGGGCATACAATACAGCGCACTACGAGTAAGACAAACTCGTAATCTATCCGCAGTGGAAAACTTGAAATTTCTTCGAAAGTAGAACGTGACGCGCTCGCCGGGAGACGTCGTTCCGTGGTGCCAGCCGGTGCGTAGACCAAAGTCGAGGCTCATAACCTGAACGAATGACGCGTGTGTCGAGGCTCTGTCTCTGGGGAAAGAGATGGTAGAGGTGGCACCGAAGTGTCTGTCTCGTTCTCGCTTGCGCTTTTTATGTTTACGCCCGTGGCGACGGAAATCCACGGCAGAATGATTGCCTCTGCCACACAGGATGCATGCGGCGATACGGAGAACGGCGGGAAGGGTGGGGGCAGCCATCCGCAGACATTCTATGGAAAATCGGGATCAACTCCCCAACCAAGCAGCAGAGAGGCAGCAGCAGTACCTCGGAAATTTGGAAATGCCGCCCGCGCACAGTTTTAGGGAGTTCCGGATGCAATCGCGGCATTCGGTAAAGGGTGAAACGGTAAAAAACAGTTTACTAAAAGATGAACAGCCCAAAAGTTCGGGATGATCCTTGGATGATCCACTACTGTTGTATGCAACAAAAGCCCAGCCTATGATACGAGTACTGCTGTGTTGCCTCCGGCTACGTACGTAATACTATGTATGTATAGGATTGTTAGCGGATCAGACTGTAATTCATTCGGGGTTCGGGCATCTGCCATCGCACACCTGCGCAGTCGGCCCACAACGAGTACGAGTGCAGGAAGTAGTATTATTATTATAGTAGTGCAACGACGAGGCATACTTACTGTAGTTTACTGTGTGCAGGAGTCACCGGACCCTGACCCGCCCGAGAACGACCAGCAGCTACGTAGACGAAGGAGACAAATTCACGCCCTGCTCTTGCCATTTTATCTGCGCGTCGCGCGTACCCGACCTACCACCGCCACATACATGGTAGTTTACTTCCATGAAAGTTTCCACGAAGAAAGCTTTTTTACTTTTCTCCATGGGAAATCGGAAGTCATTTTCACTTCCACGAAAGTTTTTTACTTTCTTCGTGGAAGTGAATTTTACTTCCACGAAAGGGCGGCCGGGGATTTGGATACCATACGACACCTAACGCACCCCCCCCCCCGAAGGGATCGGAAAAAACAAAACAAATACGAGTAACAACGATTTTTGTTTTTGTGTATACTACTGTTGTGTGTCGTTTCATGTGATTTGTGTCGACACAGTATGATACCGGAGAGGCGCAAAAACCCAAACATCGAGTTAAATAATAACGGAACATGACAGCACACATCCCTCGTGGGACACACTATACCTGGTATGATTGTTCTGCTTTGCTGCTTGGTCGAGGCTTGGTGGTACACTGCTTGGCCATGCGCTTAACGGGCAATCCATACTGTCATGCTTTACTCGTACTTAACTACGGCTTAGCCAGGCATTCCATAGTGTAATATGTGAGGTCAGCAATCAGCCAGTGGGGTTGGGGTTTTCACACCGTTCGGGGCGATATCGACCCAGGGGGCCACCGTTTTCATCCCTAGTGTGTTGGAGTTGCAAGATGTACGAAATGCTGCCGAGATGGGAGGCTTCAACGGCAACAACAGCAACCTCTTCAACGGCCGTCAAGGGTCCCAAATCTTCAGCGGCACGGTGCCCTCGGAGTTCAAGGACTGGTGAAAGCAAAACTTATTGATGCTTAGATTCAATCACAGGGCTACCTACGCCATGATGAAAGGGCAGCCCAAGCCTACCACGGCAACAGGGGGGTCGACTCGGCGACATGTAGATACCTAGCGAAGCAACAGAAAACGTATGACAGAGCGTCTCACGACATCTACGCATCCCTTCCCTTGGCTACGCAGAAACAGTCATCTCGTATCGTGCTTAAACACGAGGATGCAACTGGTACCATCAGTGACGGGCGGAAGGCCCGGGAGGAGTTTCAAGAGAAGTGCCTCAAGGTTATCGACGAGAATCATCGCTTCAAGGCAGCAAAACTGACAGCAACCACCGTGAAATCCGGACGAGACCCGGACGACTACTTCAACGAGACGATAATCAAGCACGCCGAGGGGGGGAGGCTTTTGCCAACCGGCGGTTTAAGGACGTCATCGTCGACGGATATTCCCTGGAGTACGAGAGCGTCAAGGTAATGATACATCGTGATCCGAAGTTTGACCTCGCCCAGATCCAGACGACAATGCGTCATCTACAACCTGTCCCGCAGCAATGAAGCGAACGGTAGGATCGCTGGACGTGTGGTATCGCCATGTCAGCGGAGTCAATCGTTTGTTCTAACTGTGACAAGGTAGGATACATCTCGCCCAACTGCTCTACGTCCGCCGAAAACAATACCGGAGGATACACCAAGCAGGGAAATAGGGACAGCAAAAGGAAACTTTATGGGCCCGACACTGCATCCGGGGGCGGGGGTGGCGCTGGGGAAAGTGGTGCTCCGTTCACAAGTCCACGACTCAGAACGACACCGAGTGCTATCAGCAGGGAATGTCGCGCCAGGCTTACCACAGCTGCTCTGCTCGACGCCCACAAAGCTCTTGATGGTGACAACGAGAAGCCGACGTTTAAACTCAACGGCAAAGTCAACGGTGTTTTCTTGTGGATGATGGCTACTAAGGGACGGGCACCTCTTCCCAACAGGTGCGGAATCACGACGCTGGTGGACAGCGGGACAAACAGAACACCTTCTGAATGACAAGCAAATGCCCCGAGCTGAAGGAACGAATGAATGCCTACGAGCTCCTGGGCTTACCAAAGGCAAACGTGACTGCAGGTAAGAGCGAGCTACGAGGAACTGCCCCGGGGTTACTCTACGTTACCATCGGCGACCATTTTTGTTTAAAATCGAGGGGGGGGCGCGCCTTGATAGTAGTTATTTACGGGGGGTTTCTTGGCGCCTGGAGCCGACCCACTGACCCTAACTCTAACCCGAACCCAAACCCGAACCCGAACCCTATGCCAGTGATCAGTGCTGGGATGCTGTGCTTGGTATGTCTCTAGGTTGACTCGGCCGACGTGGATGCTGAGCTGGAAAATATTATAGGTTGACTCGGGATGCTGTGGCTGGGAAATACTCCAAATTGATTGAGTCGCGTAAAACATACCCTTAGCCAACCAGAGTGCCGAAATAGCTACCTTAGGAAAATCTACTATCATCATGCTTCGTCCAGTACCGGCCAGTAGGGTTGGGGGTTCCACACCTGGCGGGGGGGGGTATTGACACGGGAATGCCCGTTTTCATCCCCGCGGTTTTGTATTTGTAGATGTACGGAAGGATATCTGGTCCGAGGAGGGTACCTTATCGTCCCCAGGTGCCGGGAGACCTCGGTGTGCTCTCGCCGCGCGATTCCTCCATGAGTCCCAGCCAATCAAACATCCGTCCAAGGGGCCGGGGTTTCTACATCTTGCAGGGTGGTATCGACCCGGGGGATGTGTGTCCGTGTTCGTCCCCGGGTGGGCAGGGGTTGCAGATGAACGGAAACTTTTCTGATCCGGAGATGGGACCTTATCAGCCCCGGGTGCAGTGGGACCTCGACGTTGTCCCGAGGGGAAAATCTCGCCGCGCGCTGGCTCCATGAGCCCCAGACACAATCTGAATTCAGTCCGTGGGGTTGAAGTTTCCACGTATTGCGGGGCAATATAGACCAGGGGGTGTCTGTTTTATGTTTTATCTCTGGGTTCTTGGAGTTGTAGATGAGCGAAATAATTTATGATCTGGAGATGGGACCTTAGCCTCCCCGGGTGCAACGGGACCTCGACGCTGTCCCACGGAGCGACTCTCGCCGCGCGCTGGTTCCATGAGTCCTATATAGCTATATCAGCCACAATCTGAATTCAGCCCGTGGGGTTGGGGTTTCCACACTTTGCAGCGCGGTATCGACCAGAGGGGTGTCTGTTTGTTCCCCAGGGATGTTGGAGATTTAGCTGTATACGAAAATATTTATCATCCGGGAATGGGAGATTTCGTCCCCGGGTGCGGCGGGACCTCGATGTTGTCCTCAGGGGAACACATCGTCTGGCGCTGGCTCTGTGAGCCCCAGCCAATCTGAAATCAGTCCGTGGGGTTGGGGTCTCCACACATTGCGGGACGGTATCGGCTCGGGGGGTGTCCGTTTTCGTTGCCGGTTTGTTGGAGTTGTAGATGAGCGGGAGGATTTTATCATCCTGGAATGGGACCTTATCATCCCCGGGTGCGGCGAGACCTTGACTTTGTTCTGGGGGGGGACTCTTGCCGCGCACTGGCTCCATGAGCATCAGAAACCAACCCGGGGGGTTGGGTCTTCCACATCGTGCGGTGGGGTATCGACCGGGGGGTGCCCATTTTCGTCCCCGGGTTGTTAGAGTTGTAGAAATATGGAAATGATTATATTCTTGGGATGGGACCTTGTCGTCCCCAGATGTGGCGGGACGCCGACGTTGTCTTGAGGAGCAACTATCGCCGCGCCCTGGGCCCATGAGACCCAGCCAATCAGCAAACAGCTGATGGGGATGGGATTTCCACACCTTGAGGGACCATGTCGACCCAGGGTCTCCGTTTTGGTCGCCGGGTTGATGAAGCTGTCGGTGTATCGAAGTATTTCTGATCCGGAAAAGGAATCATATCGTCCCCGGGCTGCGGCGCGACTTCGACGTTCTCCCGATGAAGACGTCTCGCCGGGCGCTGGCCCCATGAGCCTCGGCGAACCGTACATAAGTCTGTACGGTAGGGGTTCCTGCACCAAGATAATAAGCAGTAGCACTCATCACTGCCAGTTGCGCATGGATCTCAATAGTAGCCAAGCCCACAACATCCAAAAAACAAACTACAGGTAGGTACTAGATCTTCCATATATTCCGCATTATCAACCCTATAACTCTTAACAAACCCGATATGTTACATCTGAAGGAACCGAAATATAATCCTCCAATTTCGTGCAACCAACATACTTCGTATAAACCTATCTATTCTTTCACGATTAGAGGTCCGTAGTAACTCGATGCTCTTTGTCCGTACAGACAAACTGACACAGCTCTTTGCAAGCAGACCTTTCGTTTCGCAACCAGCCCTTCAAACAGGCCAACTGAGCTCTTCGCAAACAGCAACTGACGTAACAGCCAAACTGTCGTATTGTACTGACGTATTATGCAAACAGCCCAACTGACATCTACCCGCGGGAGGGGAGGGGTTCCCAGCGTATTCGGAGGGCTTTGCGGCCCGGGTCCAAATCCACACTAATTTCAAGATAAAAATGTCCACACTAAAATCAAGTAATTTTCCTGGCCATACTAAAATCAAGTAATTTTTTCCTAAAGAGTCCCCCAGATGTGAAAATATGGATCTCCAGAACTTCGGTCAAAATCGAAATCGGCCCATAACTTCGCGAGTTAGGCCACTTCTCATAATTTAAGATGAAAAAGGCCAGACGTAAAAAAATCGACCGAAAAAAAAAAAAAAAAAAAAAGGCCACTACTGCTGTACGTACAAGCGCTGTGCCATCCATGCCGGCGTTTTTGTTTACACTGCTGTACGTACAAGGCTGCGCATCCATGCCGGGCCGTTTTTGTTTGTGTCCGCTGTACGTACGTACGAGTCGTACTGCTGGACTGCTGCTGCTGTTGTTGTTGTTATTGCTGCTGTAGATGGGTTATTATATAAGGACTACTACTATTATTATTATTGCTGTACGTACTGGTGCTGCTGTATACTGATTTCACTCTGCTGTTGTAGATTGCGGATGGTGGATCGTTGGTAACGTGTGTGTGTGTCGATCGGTTGAAGCGAACGTACGTACGTGGTTGGGTGGGTGGGTCGGTGGTTGGGTGGTGGGTGTGAGTGATGTGAGTGGATGTTGGTAAGTACGTGAGAGTGGGTGGGTGGGTGGGTGTGGGTGGGTGGGTGTCGGTGGGTCGGTTGATACGTGGTTGACTGCGTTGTGGATCGTGACCGGCGTTCTTATTTTTTTGTACGTAAATGTTCGACCAGCACGGTAAAACATAAAACGAGAGTTCGTATATATCTACGTGCACAATGTTTATTGTTATTAGTTTCCTTCTTCGTCTACACAATAAACGCTTTGTCCGCACTCCTTGGCTTTAGATGAAGATGCAGCAGTGCAGTTTGTTGCTTCTGTCTTTTTTGCTGCTGCAGCTGCTGCAGCTAGCTGCTGCTGTGCATTATGTTGACGCTCTGCTGCTGGCGAGGTAACCCGTTTTTCTTGCGTCGCCTTTACTATATTAAGACCACTCCGTAGGAAAGCCTTGTATATATATATATATATATATGTCTTGCCTGGCCAGAGTCATCCCACGGTAGGGGCGCAGCAGAATTTTCTGAGCTCCTCACATGAGGAGCTCAATATCTCACCCGAAACATGATTTCAGAAACATTCGCTCGCGCAACCCGACCAAACCGTCCAATGCGGTAGTCCTCAAACAAATATACCAGTGAAATATGAATGGCATCCGGTGGTTACTCACGTGAGGAGCACAACCGGTCAGAAAATATTGAGCCTAAAAGTGGCACCCCTACCGTGGGATTGCTCGCCAATGGTTGACGTATGCTCCGTCCGGCTATCGTAGAGAATGACCAAACGTATCGTCTTATCGGCTTTGTAAAAACCTCGTGTCAACCAGTGCGGAGTACAAATGACGAATAACTTTCCCCCTGTACTAACGGTGAATGGAACTGACGACAACACAGCAAGCAACGCAATAACGCAATCACGCAATCACTTCAAATCCACGGGAAAACAAAAACTGAAAATCAGAACCAAATCCCCAAAACCCATCCAAATATCTCAAATGCTAACCCTGGCTAACCCTAGAAAATCCAGAAACCCGATCAAAATCCTCAAAGTCAAATCCTAGTCCAACCAATGTAGCCCAGAGGGGGATACCCATTTTAAAGTATCATCGGAAAGTCTCAGTAGTGTCAACTCAATCTTCCACGAGGCGCAACAACAGTACATGGCTGCTCAATCAAGATTGATACGGTGTTGAAACACATTCACCACTCTTCGCTTCATATAAAGGCCCACGAATATTACAAGAAACATCCTACTAACAACCTATTCGTACATAGATGTATATGTACCAAATTGACTTTTTTATCCGGGATACTTTTACTTTTCTACTCCCGCCGCTGGTCTACTTTTTTTCCGCTCTTGGCTGAGGGGCTCGCGAGGAGCTCTCGTGTACACGACGACCCAAGTGTGGGTCCCGGCCGGGCTCCGTGGCGCATGCTTTGGGCGTTCGAAGTCGCGAAATCTGGCAAATGATCGGGGGGTGATGTTCCGCCGCGCCATAGTCAAGCAGGACGGTGGAAACCCCAAACAGTTAGATTTTAGATTTCGCTCCCAGCTGCTGGCTGCTGGCTCCTGGCTGCTGGCTGCTGCTGCTGTGTCATGTCTGAACATGTGGCAGCCACGAGACAACAGCGGTCGCACATCATATCAACCCATAGAGTGAGAGTCGCCATATATATGTGAGGCAACCAGCCCCACAAACTTGCAAAATCAGAAATGCGGTCCAATATACTAACAAATCCTTCCTTCCACTGGAAACCCCCCAAAACCATCCGAAACTGTCACCGTGATTATATCGCGTTCAAGCACAATCCACATATAGATGTTACGACGTAAGCAAGTCCAGTTGCGAGCTTCCTCAAAAGAAATGTGTTGATGGTGTTGAAATGGCGCTCGCAGGCCGAATAAGAGGACGAAGAAAGGAGAGTGGGCTTATGGATATACCATATGACCTACATTACTTGGAATCTCATGGGACGACTCATGGGACATCCCATGGGACATTCCATGGGACATCCCATGGGAATTTTGATCCCACGGGACAGCCCGTGGGTCATCCCATGGGATGACCCACGGGCCCCATGGGTTTTCCCACGGGTTGTCCAATGGGTTGTCCCGTTAGATTGAGGTATCCCATGGGACAACTCACGGGTAGGCCGACCCATGGATCATCCCATCGGATGCTTGAGAGTACTTATGGATGGTATACATGGTCCCATCGGACATGCCACGGTCCGTGTCATGGGAAACAACCTATCCCATGAGGCAACCCATGGGCCGTACAGTCGTCCTATCGGTTTGGCTCATATTCATAGGATGGATTACTAACCATGGGTTGTCCCATGCGACTTCCCATGGGGCCAAACCCATCCCATGGGGCGCCTCATCGGGAAACTCATAGGAAGTAATGCAACCCATGTTGCAGTGTCTCATTGTACAGAACACGTCCCATGGGAACGGCTGATGGGAACGTCCCACGGGACTCAACCCATCCCATGGGACACACATGGAAACCTCATGGGACATTTCACCTTCCATGGGTCAACTCCAACGCCCCATGGGACTGAAACCGTCCCATTGGACGCCCCATGGGAGCACTCATGGAACGTTATGCAACCCATGATCGACTCCCATGTCCCATGGGACTAAACCCATTACATAGGACGCCCAATGGGAAATATCATTGGATGTAATGCTGCCCCTGGATTATGTCCCATAGGACAGAACCCACGGGGACGACTCGTGAGACGTCCCATGGGACTGAACCTGTCCCATGGGATGCCCCACGGGGAAACTCATCGACCGTTGTGCAACCCCCATGGGTCGTGTCCCATGGGGCTGAACCCTTCCCATGGGAACGGCCCATGAGACGACTCTAATGGCCCATGGGACGCCTCACGGGGAAGCTCATGGGGCGTTTTCCAACCCATGGGTAATGTTACATGGGACGTGTTCTATCCTATGGGACTAAACATGGGGATAGACATAGGACTGAACCCGTCCCATTAGACACCCCACGGGGAAACTCATGGCACGATATGCAACTCATGGTTTGTGTCCCATGGGTCGCATCACACCCTATGAACTTCCCCATGGGACGTTCAGTCTCAGTCCCATGGAACTGGACCCGTCCCGTGATACGCCCCATGAGAGAGCTCATGGGGCACCCGTCCCATGATACGCCCCATGAGATAACTCACGGAGCGTAATACAGGCCATGGATGTTGTCCAATGAGACTGAATACGTCCCATGGGAACGACCCATGGGACGTCCCATGGGACGTCCCATGTCCCATGGGACTGAACCCGTCCTATGGGACGCCCCACGAGGAAGCACATGGGACGTTAAGCAACGCATGGGTTAATTGAGCACTCTAGTGCTGGAGTGGCCAGGTTCACGAGGCCCGTAGCATCAGGCCATGGAAGAGGGGTCGGACGGAGAAGTAGACCAAATAAACAGATAGATGAAGAAAAAAATAGATATTATCCAGTTATCGTTGCATAATTCTTGTTCGAGTTGCATACGAGGAGTGAACCCCATCGGAATTCATCCAGAACTGAACATACCATCGCAGGCATGTTTCCACCGGTGTATTACCGAGAACATACCACGTCAACATCTTCATTCAATAGAATGCTCCCATTTCCAATACGAAACTCTCCTACAATACTCGTACGTGAATCATACATCCGAAATATACATGAACATACTGCTTACCAGGCAGACCGCAAGTAAGCACTCGATCTCTCATCTGGGTTGTGTCCCACGGGCACGCATATTACGGTAGGGGTGCTGCACCATGATTTTTCTGAGGCTTCTCAAGTTAGGGCCATTCTTATCGAGCAGCTTTTTTTCCATAATTTCCAATATTTTTGTCTTAAAAAAAAAAAAAAAAATGGAAATCTTGGAAATTATGGAAATATTTTGGAAATTCTTCAGAGGGCAAAATGTTTGGAAGGCTTCACGTTCCAATAAATGGAGGAAAAAAAAAATGGAAATAAAACTGGAAATCTAAAAAATTTCGCGAAAAAAAAACATGGAAATTTTGAAAATTTATGGCTCCGATAAGAACGATCCTTAGGAGCTCTATATCTTACCGCAAAACTGTTTTTGGGGGGAAATATGGAACAAGCCCATGGGCTTAGGGCCCATATTAACGAAGAAGAAAAAAATTCAATTTGGAAAAACAATTATTCAAATTCGCTTTTCATTGGTCAACACACGCACCAGCACCAAAGATTAGGATCTTGGGGTATAATCTTGGGTGGTGGTGCGGGTTCTGACCAATGAAAAGCGGATTTGATTTTGTTTTTTTTCCAAGTTGTTTTTTTTTGTTCTTCGTTAAAACGGGCCCTTAGTCCACAACGAAAAATCCGGTAAAAAAAAAATGAAACTCCGACGATTGTGGGTTAAGGAGCCTTTATTAGGTCATTCAGAAGGCGTTTAAGCCAAAATAAGGTATACCTCATCTATCGTAGCACGCGTCTAGGACAGAATACGTCCCATGGGAACGACCTATGGGACGTCCCGTGGGACTGAACCCGTCCCATAGGACGCCCCCATGAGAGATATGCAACGCATGGGTTGTGTCCCATGGGAAAGAACACGTCCCATGGGGGCGACTGAACATGGGACAGAAACCGTCCCATGGGATGCCCCATAAGAGAACTCATGGGGCGTAATGCAACCCATGAGTTGTGTCCCATGGGACAGTTCACGTACAATAAGAACGGCTCATAGGACAACTAATGGCCCATGGGACGCCCCACGGGAAAAATCGTGTGACGTTTTTCAACCCATGGGTAGTCCTAACTGGGACGTGTTCTGGCCCATGGGAACGATCCATGGGACAGCCAATGGGACTGATTCCGCCTTTTATGACGCCCCATAAGAGATTTCGTAACTGTGACATAGCAACGGCTCATTATACGCCCCATAAGTCGCCCTACAAGCGTCCCATGAGCGTCCCATGGGTGAAATATCGTTCCATGGGTCGTCTTCAATAACCATACCATGAGCAACCCCATGGGCACCAATCCAAAACATAGGGCGTCCCATGGGTGCAACATGAGCCCACGAGCCATGTCATTGGCGCGAACCCATACCATGGTACGACTTTAGCGGCATTACATGGTTTCCATGGGATAACCCACAGATACAATATATTCCCATGGGTTACTCCATAAGCCCATCCCATGGCTACGAATCAATGACATGGGACGTCCCATGGTAAGTTCCATCAGCACAATATCACCCCAGGGGTTGTTCCTTGCAGATTTCCCATGGAATCCCATGCGACGACATTGAACCTATGGGGCGTCCCATGGGACAACCCATGGGACAGTCTGTGGGTAAAATATCATCCCATGGGTCGTGCGATGAGGAATTCCATGAGACGTCTCATGGGACGATATTGAATAAAACAACCGAGATCGATTTGCCGGTGTACACGAAGGTCGTTGAGTGCAGTGCTGGTTTTCCCCCACCATGTGGAACGTCGAGAGGTCCTGACGCGGAGTTAGCCTGCGGTTGTCCGTCCGCTAACGTCAGCGTGTGGATCTCCTCCAGCTCACTGCCGGAACCGTCAACCCCTGACGATGATGACGCAGCTGACGCTCCGGTGGTCCTAGATGGCGATGATCGAGCGACCCCATGAGATGTTGTTGCTCCAGCTGGTGCTCCGGTGATCCAAAACACTGTTGATCCAGCGATTATAGATGTAGTTGCTCAGGGAAGATCAGGCGACGGCAATCCTGCGGTCCCAGACGCTGACGCTCCGAAGTGCGATGGCGACTCAGTGATACCCAGCGCTGATGCTCCAACGACCTCACGCGTTCGTGCCCCGAGGGCCCCGGGCGAGGTTGTGACTACCATGTTTTCCTCTGCCGAGACCCGAAATAGGTCTCGATCGGTGTCCGCAAAACTACCTCACTTATCGAGTGGTTTTTCCCGATCTGGCGGGTTTGCCCAAAGTACTCTCACCGTGAGGTTGAGCAACGGGGTAGGGATGAGCTCGTCATAGCCCCCGGTGAAGCTGCCCTCGGCGGTTGGACCATATATCGTACTGGCATCCACGTGATGCGGCGGTGCACCCGGTGCGACCGCAGTCAAAGCAGGAGGTGCGATCTCAAACACTTGTAGAGGTGCCACTCCAGGCGATGGCGCTCCAGTTCCTGGTGAGGATGCTCCAGCCCTTGGCGAAGACGCTCCAGATGTCGCTGATACTACAGCTCCTGCCTGGTGACGACGATCCTGCCCTTGCTAATGACACTGCAGCTGTTGTTGATACTCCAGCTCCCGGTAATGACATCCCCGTCCCCGGTGATGTTGATCCAGGGGCCTCGAGCGATGGAACTCCAGAAAATTCACAGTATGTCGACGCTTCGATGAGGACGAGCCAATGATCTCGGGCGATGATGCTACGTCAATCTCAGGCGATGCTGCCCCGGCACACCCAGGCGACCATGCGTCAGTGACTCCAGGCGTTAACGCTTTGGCGATCCCAGACGATGAAGCTTCTCAGCCTGTAGTAATCTCCACTTTGAACGTAATCAGACCCAAGTCGTATATGCGTTGCTGTGACGGCACCACGATCCCACCCTTCCGCGTATGGTTATATTCCTCGAGGATATTGGCGATCCCCCGTTTCATTGTTACGGGGGGAGAGAAGACGTGGCGCCTAAGGTCGGGCGTCCCAGGCCTGAAAACGATCAAGCTGAGAAACCGTACTCGATGCTTCTTGCAGCCTGGTCAGATCGTTTATAAATGATAGACTACCCAGCCACTTATTCAGCGCTGACTGAGCGGCTCAGTGGTCCATCCTAACACTACGAACAATGAGGTCCCGGGTTCGAATCCCGCCAAAGTCATGTTTCCGCTTTTTCCGGGAGAATTAGGGAAAAAGCAGTTGGAGAGTACCACGACAAAACAAAACACTCGTTCAGAGGGTCCTAAATGGAGTAAACCACTTCAGGTAAAATAACGCACGACTTTTGGGTGGGGGGGGGGAGACCACATAATAAAGAACAAAACCAGCCACCTAGTGGGGGAACTTGATCGACCCTATGGGAGGGCGATTTGAGCCCAAATGTGCCTCGTTCGTTCGTTTATGAAGGATAAACCACTGAGCGACTCAGTCAGCGCTGACTGACTGGCTCAGTGGTTAACCCGTATCGTTTTGATTATTACAGGGCTCAATGGAGCCAGCGTGCGGCGAGAGTTGCCCCTGGGGAGAACGTCGAGGTTCCGCCGTGCCCGCCGACGATAAGGCCACATCCCCGGATCAGAAATTATTTACATACCTGGTACACATTTACAACTTCAAAAACCGGGGGGGGGGCAACAACGGGCATCCCCCGAGTCGATACCGCCCCGCACAGGGGTCCTTGCATTTCGGCCCAGAGTGTTACATCAACGGTACACTACGAGTGATACTACACACAGTACGTTGTACCAGAGGTGTACTTATCGGTGCATACTACTATGAGCAACGCAGGGCTAGCGCTACGGGTGGATCCGTGGCCGTACCGCTACTATGTACCTGATACGAAACATGCTTCGACCATTTGTACATCGTTTCGATAAGTTTATCCCCCAACTTTTGTTTTTGCGCCACAGGTGGTCCCACGAGCCCACGGGTGGGAGTTGGAGGAAATTACTTTTGACGGCGGGGGCAGCTTGATTAGGGTTAGGGCCAGCTGTTATCGCAGCGTATTGTCCGAGGTTTGTCCAAGAGGCTCGGACCAACCAACTCGCCTCTGCGCCCGTGAGGGAGGTAAGTTTTCTCCAGGCCTGGCATGGAAACAATTGGTGCGAGAAATCCTCGCAGAGCTGGTGACTTCTCTGGTTTTGGTCTTGCCTATGTGGGACGCCGTCGCTGACGGCTCACGCTCGTTCCACGTGTAGTGCGATGCTTTCGTCGGCGGGTTTGGCGCCGCCCTCGAACGGGAAACAGTCGGACGGTTCAATGAAACCCGTGGCGTACATCAGCCGAGCTACGCTCGACTTGGAGAAGCATTGGACTCCTCTCGATTTGGAGGCCGGCAGCATCGTTTGGGCTCTCAAACGTGTCCGCGGCTACCTCTGGGAAACAAATTTTCCGCACATTTTCCGACCACAAGGCATTGGAGAGTATAGGCACAGTGGGGAACCGCAATGCACGAGTCCAGGGATGGCTCGAGTTCCTCACCGCGTTCGATTTCGCGCTCGAGTACCGCAAAGGCAGCGCAAACAGCAACGCCGACTTCGTGTCACGCTTGGCAGAGCCTGCCACGGAGCATTACCGCAGTGGGTCAACGAGCCTTACCCCGTTGAAGACGGCAGTATCTATCTATCAAGGGCCTGCTGACTACGCAACTCCCTCCTCGCCGGTCCCAGGTACCGGCTTGGGTGGGCTGATGCCCTGTATTGACAGTACTGCCTTGGGTCGGCTCCCCTTCACCTCTGCCGAGTTTCGCGATTTTCGCACACACGGGCCGCGTATAAAGGTTGACGACCTTTCTGAACCTTCGGGGAGATTCGTCACTCGTGTTTCGGCCTCCGTCGCCACCGTCGATCGCCGTCCCGGCAGCGAGCCAATCTTCCCTGCTGCCGACACCTCTTTCGCTTCGGTTTTTGCCGTGCCCACCGAGGGTGGCTCGGGCTCCGCAGAAGCCCCAGACACCGTGGCGACCGTCGCTCAGTCCCCTCCCGTTTCCGGGAGTTCTACACAAGGGATAGATTTCGTCGCGACCACCGGCTCCATCGTTTCCACCCCAGCCACGCCTGGCACCCCAGCGCCTTCGACGGCAAAGCCGCCTTCGGGCCGCATCTCCGCTCGGACGCGCCGATGCACCGCAACAGCAGCCGGCAATGCACCACCAACCGTTGACTATGTATTTGGGCCCTTCGAGGGCCCTCGACCATCTGCCCGACGTACTAACACCCCGAAGCGAGTCCCACGACCACGGTCGACCCCGACCACCGCCGTGACCCCTGTCCTCGCCGACTAGCCTGTCCCCACCGTACCTAGTCCGTCCGACCGCGACCGCGACCGCGCCGAACCTGTGAGGAATCCCCTCTTGCGACTTTGTCCTCCTGCCGGTGACCCGCCGACCGCACCTACTAAGGAAGATGCCCTTGGCGGCGCTGCTGAATTGCCGTCCGCTGATTCCGTCCCGCGGTATTCCCACGCGCCGACTGGGAGCGAGAACAGCAGGCTGAACCGTCGTGTCACGTCGTCATTCGCAACATCATCCTCGGCCGGCCGCCGGCCCTGCCACGCGATGTTTTGAGGTGGTACCCCTCACACCAGCTTCCCTCCTTTTCGGACATCCAGGGACTTGATGGTAAAAGGACGCTTACCCACAACCGACGACGACATCGCCCTACTCGTCCTTTATCCCGACGCCGACGCCAACGCCTGACTCGCCTAGCTCGGTGGGACGCGCAGCTTGTTAGCTGAACAACGAGCCTGTTCGCATTTACGCCTCACTGCTCATGCAGCCTTGGATAATGCAAGCTTGTCATTCGACGGCATCTTGCCACATTGGCACCACGCACACGTTGTTGCGCATGCTCGAACGGTTTTACGTGTGGATCGGCATGGACGTATGTACCCGCGGGTGGCTCCGCCACTGCCTAAAGTGCCAAGCACGGAAAATCCAACGGTTCACTGCCCGCTGGCCAGCCATCCCCATGCCTCTGCCAGAGGATCACCATCAGCGTCGAATATTACGGCCCTCTTCCGGTCACGTCGTGGGGCAACTCCTGTATCTTGCTCATCACCGACCGTCTCAGGATACGAGCCCATCTGTTGGCGTCACTGCGGCAGAGTTCACCGCGGAGGGCACGGCCAACATCTCGGTCAACAATTGTACCCCCCTCTGAGGATGCCCGCGCATCATACTCTCAGGCAATGGCCTCCAGTTCTGCTCCAAGCTGTCACAAGCTGTATATCAGCTTTTGGGAGTGAGCACTTGTTGCAAGCCCCTACCACCCAAACGGTAACGGGAGCGTTGAGCGCATGAACCAAACTATCGCCCAAATCCTGGCGATGGCCGTCAACGAAAACCAAAACGAACGGGATTTGCATCTCCCTCGCATCGAATTCGCATACGATAACTCGGTCAGCGCAACGACGGGCTTGGCCCCCGACGAGGTGCACAATGTCATGGGCAGACTTCCACGTCCCCCCTGACGGTGTTCGACCGTGCCGGAGTCGCGGGACGCCAGAGTTTGGCTCACGACCACCTGGCTTATTGCGACCTGGCTACAGACCAACAGCAGCGCACGAACGACATGGTTCGCCAACACCATGCCCTCACCGTTCCCCGCGTTAACCGCCGAAACCCCGCCCTCGCCGACGCGCTGGGCCCGGTCCCAAAATTCGCCGTGGGAGGTTGGGCATGGGTGTACAATTAATCTTCCGCCATCCGCCAGGGCGTGAAAGCTAACACGGACGCTAAGGACTCAAGGTCAAACTTGCGCTCAACTGGACGAGCCCCTACAAAGTCCTAGCAGTTGGACCCTGCTCCTCCGCCGACTCCCCGCTCGGCGATGACCTGCTGTGCTTGGACCTCCCTTCCGACCTGCCCGGCTTGGATCTCCCTTCCGACCTGCCCGGTTCGAATGCTTGCTGACGTGTGGCGATAGCGCGCTGCAAGCCCTGTGACAACCTCCACGACAGCAGTGATATACCTAAATACCTACCGGCGGGACTGACGCAGTATGTGCTCAACAACTTCTCCAAGAATTTTTCTCCGTACCACGTCATTGAAGACGACGTTTCCGCTCCGCTCCACCGACTAGAAGTGGAGAATATCACTGGTCATCACAGTCGGTCCGGGGGCGCGGTGGAGTTATCGCGGTGATGAAAAAGACGCAATCGACGGGTCTCTCCGAACCGTCCTTGGAGCGGGAAATGGACCTCCAACTCTCTCGCCTCGCCTCCACACCTTGCTTTATTGGGCCGGCACTCCGGACCAGCACCGCCAAACCAACCGCCTTTACCGCCGGATGCGTATTGGCGCCGCACAGCGTGAGCTTTCTCGGACTAACGGCGAACGTTTTTTGGCGCCCGGATACGACTGCTTCCCACGCGCGGAGAGTGGATTCGCCGCTACCGCGACACAGTGCTCCCCAAGGGCGCCCACTTTCGGTACAAGGGCAACGATGCTCTTGCAAAAATCAGCGCGAGGACGACTACGGATACCGTTTCCCTGGTCCGGATCTTGGACAACCCAGGGCCAATCAAGCTTAGTCTCCCTCCGGCGCGCTCCATGGCTGCGATGAGGGGGCCGTACGTAGTTCTTGGTGGGCCCAGGCCCACATACCCGGCGCGCTCCCTCAAGGGGTCCACCGTAACGTATATGAGTCTCGAGGTGCAGCCAAGGCCAGTATGAAGTCATATTTAACGCCCAAAGCTGACTCTGTACGTACTGAAACTAAGTAATTACCAGACAACCGCAAAACATGCGTGTTTTCCGAACAAAAGCCAAAATAATAAAGGTCACTAGCCAAAAATAGGTATACCTACGCCTTTTGAGCCATTTATAGGTACACGGCGCATTGCACCCGGGAAATGCTTCCTGACCCCGCCGGCTATTGGGCCTGCGCTCCATCGTACCTACCAATCAATGATCTACATTAGTTAGACCGGTCATGACCGCGGTTACGTGAGCGGTCATGAGCGGTCATGACCGCTCACGGAGTTTAGACCGCTCATGACCGCTCATGAGCGGTCATGACCACGGTAACGTTAGTGGCCACGACCGGTCACGACCGCTAATGCTAGACCGTTTGCGAGTGCATCCACCGGTCATGACCGCTCATGACCGGTCCAACTTCCGCGAGCGGTCATCACCGGCCATGACTAATTTACATGACCGGTCATGACCGGTCATGACCGATCATGACCGCTGCTCGCTGTTGCAAGTATTACGGCAGGAGATCTCGAAATAAGCTCTGGAAATATTACCAGCCTAGCACCGTGCTAGCAGTACATCAGTGCAGTAGTTGTCGTTATACGAGTGCTCGAAAAGACCGGTCATGACCGCGCACGGGTAATTTCCGTGATTAGTCATGACCGGTCATGACCGCTGCTCGCTGTTGTAGGTATTACGGCAGGAGATCTCGAAATAAGCTCGAAACAAATATTTGTGGTGGGCGGGCGGTGTTAACGAATCCCCTCTCTGTGAAAAAATTACCAAAAAATGATCCATGATCACGATATAGCCGATTGGACGAACACGACACATGAGATACACAAATAACACTTTGCGGGTCTTGACCACTGACTGCTTAGTGTATGCTGTACTCACGCAAGAACACATGTGGCACAGTATGGCACACTCATTCGCGTCGTCCACGCTTTAGTGAATAGTTAACAGTTATAACAAAACAAATTAGTTGAAGACGGGCGGTCATATATTACTTCATGGGCGCGTCCATGGCCGAAGAAACATTGGATTGAGATACGTATTTATTCGACCATGAACGAACGCAGCCATGGTCCACAATTATTGCACAAAACATCCATGGTCGACCACGGCAAGGCAGCGATGGCTTCAGCCGTGTGAACATGATTTTTTTCGTGTACATTCAATATGATAAGACAGGTCTTAATCACGGATATTATCGCGGACATGAGCGGCCATCGTCGACCATGTCTGCGGTCAACCATGAGCGTCCATGCCGAGCCCGTGGTGGATAATGGCTGATCTCGGTCATGACCGGTCATGACCGGTCAGGACCGGTGACCATGGACCCATCAATGGCCGTGGTCGTGACCGCGGTTGTGATCTCGGTCATGACCGGTCATGATCCAGGAACGGTGACCATGGACCCATCAATGGCCGCGGTCATGAGTGCGATTGCAATCTCGGTCATGAGCGGTCATGAGCGGCCATGAGCCAGGACCGGTGACCATGGACCCATCAATAGCCGCGGTCGTGGCCGCGGTGGTGATCTACGTCGTGAGGGATCACGAGCGGTCATGAGCGGTCAAGAGCGGCCACGAGCGATCATGAGCGGTCGTGAGCGATCATTTATCGGTCATGGCCGCTCATGACCGAACTCGAAATTAGTCATGAGCGGTCATGAGCGGTCATATCGGTCATGACCGCTGATGACCGAACTCGAAAGTAGTCATGAGCGGTCATAACCGGCCACGGAAATTGGACCAATCATAGCCGGCCATGACTGACTATGCTTGCTTCATTGTGCGCGGTCATGAGCGGTCATGATCGCTCATGACCAGTCCATCAACCGCTCATGACCGCTCATGACCGCTCATGACCGCTCACGGAAATCGAACCGGTCATGGCCGGTCATGGCCGGTTCAATGGCTGCGATCATGATCGGTCACGATCGGTCATGATCGGTCACGACCGGGCATGACCGGGCATGACCGATCATGACCGCGGCTGTTGGGCCGGCTATGACCAGTCATGACCGGTCCAATTTCCGTGACCGGTCATGACCGGTCATGAGCGCCATGTGGTCTACCTCGACCCCGGCCATGGCGGTCATGGCCGCTCATGGGTTCGACCATGACCGGCCATGGTTCGGTCATGACCGCTCACGACCGCTCATGACCGCGGCCACAATATGCAAATATTGAATCGGCTATGGTCGCGCACGGAGACGCGCTCATGACCGCTCATGACCGCACATGGCCGCAGCCATGAGCGATCATGGTCGGTCATGAACGGTCATGATCGCGGTCATGAGCGGTCATGATTGGTCATGACCAGTCATGACCGCGCATGACCGCTTAGGCCCGTCTTTCGTGACCGGTCATGACCGGCCATGAACAGTCATGACCGCTCATGACCGGTCCAACTACGACGTAATGGATGCCTTTTCCCAGGTGCAATGCGCCGTGTATCTATATATGGATCAAAAGGCGTAGGTATACCTATTTTTGGCTAATGCCCAAGAATAGATGTTGACGCCGTTTTTTAGAGACAGGTAAAGTCCTGAAAAATTGCACACGTGTTCTTTGAGGCCCTACCGACTTGGCGAACGGCATTTTTTTATTTTCGTCGGGAATTTGGCGTTTCTTATGGCCCAAAAATCCAACTCCAAAAACAAAAACAAATATTTATTATATTCTTGGTACATGACAAGTACCTGACAAAAAAAAACACCGTCCGTTAACGGGTCGGTTCATGGAATGTGTGTGTGCAAACATTCCGGACCTATCCAATCTCCCAAAAACGGCGTGAACTTCCGACACTGACTAAATTTGGGGAATTCACCTTGAACCAGCCTGTACTCTAGAATATGATTGGAGTCTGTTTGCCTTGTGACTGGCGGGCACCGCAATTTGGGACGATAAGTTCATGTGAGAACAACAACAACAACACAGCAAGCAGCAAAAAAAACTGAAACTGGCAGTGAGTGTTTCGGGAGTGTACATCGCACTGAGAATGAAAATGTACGTGTACTTGTATGTACTCTCACTCGCCGTACAGCAGCAGTACAGGACACCTAATAAGAAACAGGAAATCTGGTCCAGGCTGGATTTCTTATTTGAGATAGGGTGATTTGTAGACTAATTTCAAGATAACCACTCCACAATTAATTATATCCCCCTAAATCTCAGCCTGGCTTTCTTATTATAGCCTGTTTCTTATTATTATGTGTCTTAAGAACTGGTCCCATGAATTTGGGACAAAACTACTTAGAACTAGTGTAGGGCATTTTTATCAGTTCTGAATGGGTTAATACTGTAATATGTGAAGCCATTATTTTAGTTTCGTGGGTCACCAGCTGCCTCAACCAGTGGTGGTAGGTGACCCGACCCGACCCGACCCGACCCGACCCGACCCGTGAGTTTATTTTACCTGACCCGTGAACTGCCGTGGAATTTCCCACCATTATTTTTTTATTCGATTTGGAGCGCCTACAAAACTATCCCATCATACCAATAAATACCACCTTGAATTGAAGACCATCATCACCCACCACAGCGAACATAATGCGCAAGTTCATAAATCCAAATTATAAATTACAGCGAACAGCACAGCAGTACTCGTAGTACATCCTACATCCAACGCGTTCGTTCTCGTACGCACATAACGCACATGATATATTAGTTTTGTAATTTGTAATTTGATATAGTCCGTGCAGCTTTTTTTTTCTGATATTTTCCACACCACCTAGGCACATGTTTCTCCGGGTATACATCACCGATCAAATTTTCAAAAGTACGTGGAAGATTGAACGAAGGAAATCTGGGGTTTGTGGAGAGGTATTGAATCGTTGGCATGATTGAAAGAGGGGATCGGGAAAGGTCTATCAAGTACGTATCATGGCGGTGCAGTTGGTTGAGCTGGAGAGACAGAGGTTGGAAGGTTTGAGGCAGGAAGGAAGAAGACCATCTAGTACGGGGCTCTACTCGTGGTGTTGACGAGCAAGGGTTTGGCACTGCTGGGTGGAAGGTCGGGCAGTTGAAAGAAGAACCCGCCCGCCCTTCCCTGGGGGGTTAAAGTATGGTAGGGTTTTGCAGTAGAAAGTAGTAGTCTATATCGGGTGTGTTTTTATATGTGCTAGTTTAAGTGTGGATCATATCCAGCACTTATACTAATAATAATTCCAGATTCATGAGCAAAACAAACTCTATAACGTTTACTCTTCCGCGCAGGTGTTTCTGGAAGAAAAAAAAAAAATAACATTCTCTGCATCTTCACTTCTAAAAAAACAAAAATATATTTATATATTTTTATTTCAATAATACGAAGAGTGTAATTACGACTGGACTATTTAGACAACGGATTTCATTAGCTCTCGGCGTTGTGCAGGTGATCTGACCTTCCGATTTTATAGAAAACGAAAACTCGAGAAGAAACAAGACAAAAACTGAACCCGGAACCTCATTTATATTTCAATCTTACAAGGTTTCCATCCAACAGATGATGTGGAAATAGAGGTCGCCAAACGATTCCTTTCATCGAGTTACAGGTCATTCTGATTTTTTGTTTTTCTCATCGCAACGATATTTGATTTCTCGAAATCTTCACTGTTTTGTAAAAAATAGTTGATTTGGCAAGGATTTGGCTATGATTATGCACTCGACAACCTGGAACTTACTTGATTTTAGAGTGGCCGAAAAAAAAAACTGAAAACACATTATTTGTTCGCTCAGCCCTGGTGATTACGACTGTGTTCAGCGTTTCTTGCAACTCGTCGTATTTCAAAAGTTATTAGCCGAAAACAGATTGGACAAACTGTACTGCACGGACCATGCGTGTACGCGTATCATCACGACGAGATGATGATCAGGTTGTTTTTCACTTCAAAAATGTGGTGGGAAAACCAACTTTTATACTTTGTTTGTATTCCTGTCAAAACACGACTCACAAATGTAGATGTCAAAAATCGAAATTTGAAATTCTGCCGATGACCCTGGATGACCGGAAAAATAATTTTCTTGGAAAAATCAATTTCCATCCCAATGAGATTGTTTCCACCGCGGGAGGGAGTTGGATCCGGTCTATTGGCATGTATGGCACACTTGTCACTAATTCTTTTTGCTGACAGCACGGAGAAGACAGAGAGAGGCCGCAGCAGCGCAGCAGCAGAAGCACAGCAGCAGTAGAGCAGTGATCCTAAATACCTCTGCACCCCTACACCTCTCACCACCAAACCGAGCCGTGTGGTATTGCGCAACGTTCTGCCCATCGTATTCACGAAGTTCTAGGATTTTCCACGGGCATGGCAAGGGACGGGCAGTCACCGCCGCCGGGCCAGGCTTCCTATGGCGCAGTCGCGGGGAGTCCCGACGGCGAGGACGCTCCGACCTTGCGAACGCGGTATGATCACGGCGTCGAGTCTGGATTCGAGGACCGAAGCAACAGCAGGAACAACAGTGTTCAGCCGCTACTGTCCAGCCGTGTTGCCTCACCAATGGCGTCGCCCAGCCGCGCTTCCGAGAGAGAGAGCTGGTCTTGGTGGCGAGTGGGAACGATTGCGGTAGCAGCAACAGCGCTGTCCGTCGCCTTCAGCATGTCCAACCTTGGCCGTGCTTCGGCGGCGGCGGACAGCGCGATGTTGGGCGCAACAAGTAACGGAGGAAGCGTTGACGCTGGCAAGCCATCACAGCTTGCCCAGCAGCCGCAGCAGCAGCAGCGTGCCGGGCCGACCGTCATGGAGACGGAGGCGGCGGCAGAGGTGGCGGCGACCTCGGAGGAGCTTTCATTCGTGGCGATGAACGACTACACCCGACGCGGGGATATTGTCGGCTTGGGTTACTCGTGGCTCGAGGGGGGGATGTTGGTGGAGCCATATCGTGAAACAACGCTCGAGGTTGTGTCTCCCCGAGAGGGGATGACATACTCTTGGGTTGTCACGGGGGTCGCGGGGGCGGGGAGAGGGGGGCAGGTTACACTTGGCGAGTACGTGGGGGAGGTGGTGGAAGTTATGTTCTTGAAGGACCCCCTGTACACGATCGTCCTCGAAGAGAGAAGCAGCAGCAGCGGTGTTGCTGTTGCTGGGGGTGCTGGTGCTGCTGGTGGTGGGGTAACTAGGAGCACATCGGTGGACGTATTCTGCAGATACGTGCGGAGAGAAATCAGGTCGCTCTTCGACGACGAGCGAAATGAGATGTTCGACGCCATGAAGGTGGGTGTGTGGGTGGGTGGGTGTCTTTGCTTCGATTAATATGGTGTGTTGCACGTGTGCGGCATGATATGTCTGCACAGCTGCCCATAGTGTGTTCTTTCTGTATGCATACCAGTACCCGTCGACTTCGTACAGACATTATGTACGAACACGAGTGGAGGTGGGTGCCATTGCTTCGTTCGTTAGTTTTTGGTATGTACGGTATATCTGTGCGCTGGCACTGCTGTGCACGGAGTCGTAGTGCGCCATGCGTGCCGTTGCTTTCGTTGTGTGTACGAGTACACTGTCTTCGCACTTCGCACCGCACCAGGCATAGTACGGTTACACTCGTCGTATGTACCAGGTACAAGGTATCATACCAGGGGGTATGTACACGTCCTTTAGTACTATTTTGTACTGGTTCTGCCGTACAGGGGCTGGCGGCTTACCGTGCACAAAAGCAACAATGCGGCATTAAATAAAATTATTATAAATACGTCAGCTGTGAGTTCAACCGATTGAATAGTAGATACTCAACTTTGAGAGCTGCGTAGAAATTTTGAATTTTGTTCTATGTGTTATTTGTGGTATTGGTGTAGGTTTCGTGATGTACTATTAATAGGAGCCTGGTAGTTACTACTCGATTTTATAAAAAGCCGTTCGCGCGTGCTATGTGTTTATTCCTCGTTAAGGATATGGTTCAGTGACTCCCCTGGATACTACCCGGGTCAGCAGGACAATGTAACAAGGGTATCCCATGATCATTCTGCGCACTGATACTATATAACCCGAATAGAGGAGACAAGTATGATATTTGGTGAAGTAATCGAGTACATCTATTTTGCTTGTTGTATTGCCTGTTGCTTCTCAAGGGGGGCACGACAGCGATGCTACAACCCCTCGCATCATTTGCTTCGTTTACTTTGTTTCACTTATTTATGTTACCGTGATCGCTTTTGCCTTTGTTTCTCCGCCTTCCGTATTTGTCCTAGGACTTTCTTTGGTGGCTTAGCTACGTACGTATTCATTTTGGTTTTGTCATTCCCCGTTCTCTTTCCGGGACTCTCGTGTGTTACACGAGAACGAAACGGAATTGAGTTGGAAGTGCCACGTACCCGTTGTATGGGTGGCGCCCAAGGGAAGGGAGACGGAGGGTGGGGGGGGTCATAGGGAAACCAGGACGGACGAAAGCAGGAAAGAGACGGCAAACAGAGTAGGTGCCAGACCGACTAGCTGGTAGAACCTGCCTGTACTATGGGCACAAACCTGCCTCGGCTGGCCTTCGGTGTGCTCCGGCTGGCTGTCCTATCCTGTCGTTCTCAGTCTTGCTCTGTTGGCGCTGTTTCGGTCCATTTTATTTTCTTTCATTTCATTTGGTTTTTATTGGAGGTCGCATCTCCTCTGGGAGAAGCACGACACTTTCTTTCTTTTTTTTTGTCATGCTTTTTATTTGGTTGCTTGATTATTGATTTGCTTCAGTATATTTACTTTTTATTATTTTTTCTTTTCGCTTTTTTCTTTTTTCTCTTTTTTTCTCTTGCATGCACCTGGATTGCTAGCAGGGTAGGTCTTGCCTGTCGTATATGGCGTTGCATTGTCTGCTCTGCTTACTGCACTGAGTGTAGTATCTCTGTGTCGTAGTTTTGTGACCACAGAACTGGTACCTTTTTAGGATGAAGAATCGGCACGGACACTGGGTGTGCTGGATGTCGACGGGTAGAAAGGAAGGTTTAATGTGAAGAACACACACACACACACATATCACAAAATGTGTTGTTAGACCAAAGGTTATGGTGTGTGTGTGTGTGTGTGTTCTTCACATTAAACCTTCCTTTCTACCCGTCGACATCCAGCACACCCAGTGTCCGTGCCGATTCTTCATCCTAAAAAGGTACCAGTTCTGTGGTCACAAAACTACGACACAGAGATACTACACTCAGTGCAGTAAGCAGAGCAGATGGTACCACTTTGTGGCTCGTTCATAATCTTATCAGCAACATAGTGCCAAAGAAAATGGGTGTACCCCTCGTATGGAGCATAAAGTTGGCCACTATGTTCCCCAAGATTGAAAAATCCAACAAAAAGGGGTGTCTCGTCATCATCTGACCCCTGAGATGATGCCAGGTACAATACGCCATTATCTTGGTTGGCTCTTTTATTGTTCCGCAAGTATATACGATAATACATGCCTTGCACTATATACGAGAACGATACGTATAATATGTACGTATGACGTACACCGAGTACGTATACGAAAACGATACGTACCATATTTTGAATACATACGAGTATTATGTTGCTTCGGCCATAGGCACTGCTGCTGCACAGCCTTTATCTTTGTTTGCCGAAATAAAAGTCGGGAAGAAAAAAGAGCCACAAAGTGGTACGATAACCTTTGGTTAACGAGGATGGGGACGGCATTATATAGCAGCAGCAGCACCCGGCAAAACAAACAGCAGTAGAAAGCTTTATTTTGACCTATCCGCCGGAGGATAAAAAAAAAAAAAAAAAAAAAAAGTAGAAGCAGCTTATAATAACTGATGTGCATGCATGTACGAGTATGTTCGTTCGATCGTGTTACATACAGATTTATTTTTCGTCACTATTTGCTCTGCTGCTGTGTCATGATGACCAGATTTTTCCTTTTTTTACTTGCTCGAAAAGAGATCGAGGCATGGGGCCAGCTTTTGGTTCGATACTTCATCTCATATATTTCATATTCCACACCTCCGACCTGTAGTGATGAAGTTGGGCAGAAAGAAACATACACTCGGAGACCATCGATTCCCACCTGGTCATGCAGATATTTCTATAATATTTCAGATATTATACGTACATGAGTGCCTGATTTGTACGTACGTACCCCTGGTATCTGGTATGCTCTACGTACTCGTAAAAATTTTAAAAAAAAATTAAAAAAAAAAACAGCTGTGAGCTCGAGGATTTCGTCGAAACTCATATTTGCTTCGTACGTAGCTGAGTGTAAATATATAGCTTAACCCAATTCAGAACTGAAAAAACTTATCCCACACTAATTCCAAGTAGTTTGTCCCCAAAAACGGGGACCGGTTCTTAAGGGGTTAATGTTGCCGGAGGGGGGGCGTATAGTCTATACATGGTCTACTCTGGTAAGCACATGTTTCCCGGGTTGGATGTGTACTGCTGCTGTGCAGATCCTGCACAACCTCTCAGAGACAGATGAGGAACTACACCTGCTGTACGCCGTATACAGGCACAGGGTACAGGACACCTACACAGCAGTAACAAGAAACAGGAAATCTGGTTCCAGGCTTGATTTTTTGTTCGAGAGAGGGTGCTTTCTACACCAATTTCAAGACAACCACTCCCGGATTTATTATTTTCCCTTAAAATATCAGGCTGGTTTTCTTATTAGCCTTTTGTTGTTGTTAGGTGTTGTAGATGATCTATCACATCAACATGCAGCGTGATCTGTCCGAGATGTCGTGTACTTGGTGTAATTGAAAAATAGGTGGACGTATGATACGTATGTATGTACATACATATGATACACGTACGGCTGTACCACTGGTGCTCGTGGTGTTCGCGTAGGTCGCCCCGGTGGGCTACGTATATAACAGGCAACCACGAAACCTGTGGAGTCAAAATCGTGAGTTCGAGCCCCCCCTTTAGTGATGCTCGTAGGGACGTTTTCTCGCTTAAAAATATCTTGACTGCTATTAATAGAGGAAAGCGCGAGAGCGTGAGTTAAAAAAAATCGATGAAGATCGACGAGCGTTGGGAAGGCTGAACCCTCTGCGCGATAAAAACAAAGGCAAGAACCGCAGTGGGGGAGGAGGGAGAGGCGCCTACTTTGTGACCCCGGATCTGAGTTACGACTAGGGAGGGAGAAAGGCAGAAGTGCGAAGATAATAAATGGGATGGGAAAACACACACACAATTCTGCCCGCGTAGGCGAACTTCCTTAGATGTGCCCGCGCTGCAAATTGGAAATACCTCGTAGAGCCTTTCTAAGCACAACGACCAGGTGGCACACCAACCAGGCATGCCTCTCGTTAGGGTTAGAGTTTCGGGTCGGGGTGGTGGCCGTCGTAGCCGAAGCCAAAAATAAGCTCCCCGTCGGGAACGAATGCCTAACAGTTTCGTTACAAAACCCTACCTCATTGGAAACAGCATCATTGTATGCAGGCACGTCTGAGAAGTTCGCCTGCGCGGGCAGATTTATTTACAGATTTACGCCCTCTGCAAGCGAGTATGATACAGGTACCGGCCCTCGCACAAGAAACCTGAAATCGGGCTCAGGATGAAATTATTATTCTTGGTGCGCGCGAAAGCACACGTTCTTACGCTGCGTTTTCTTATTTTGGGCCCCGACAACACGTGTTCCCTATGTATTTATCGTACGAAGCGCACAATGAGTGGCGCCTTGGGGCCCAGGTCAGCCGCAGGAAAGGGTCCGATTTCTCAAAGCGTAGGAACTGACGAGACCAAGTGCTTTCTTAATTGTCTCAAATTTCCAGGCTGACTTTCCTGTGAGTTACTTTATTGTGCAGTACAGGAAGCCTAATAAGAAACAGGCTAACAAGAAAGCCAGGCTGGTATTTACAGGAAAACAAGATTTTTGAGAGTTGTTATCTTGAAATTAGTGTAGAAAGCACCTTCTCTCAAAATGAGAAAAACTAGCCTGGGCCCGATCCCCTGCTTCTTATTTGGTGTCCCGTGTCCTGTACTGCTGTACTCAAACACGGGAAGCGTTCGCTGCATTCAATATGATATACGAGCATGGTGAATATTGTACCGAGTACAAGGGGGGCTTCGCCGCCGCGGGCTGACGCCCGCCTGCGGCTACGCGCAATGCCCGTAACGGCGAGGAGTAGCCTACTGAGGTAGATTAGTAGCTAAGCTTAGGGCGAACAAAGCGACTCTGTACTGCCAAGGGGTGTACAGCAGTAGTACATGACACCTAATGAAAAACACTCACAAACGGAGGCTAGGTTTCTTATTTACATGAGAGGAGAGGATGCGTTTTATACTAGCTTCAATATAACGGCTTCCGAATTTCTTATTTCTTGTAAATATCACCCTATGGTACTGAGGTGTTACGATACGTACGTACGTACGTTTTTTGAGGTGTTACGATACGTACGTACGTACGTACGTACGTAAAAAAAAAGAGCGTGTGTGTTTTGTATGTGCGCTCTCCATCACCATATTCTTGGTAAACGTTGCTGCAGCGCCCACCGCCCGCATGTCCACGCCCGCGAGCGCACGCGAGGCCCTGCCCGGTACTATATCCAGGCACACACCGACCACTATCATACTACTGCTGCTGAATACCACGCCCGCATGAATACTGTACAGATATCATCGCATATTAAAAATTACCTGGTATATGATACTCTGTTACTGCTTGCAGCGGCACTGGTACTCGTACATATAGTACGTATATGATACTCTGTTACTGCTCGCAGCGGTACTGGTACTCGTACATATAATACATACGTGTATATCCACAGTAAAAGGAGCCGGTACGATAAAATTCCGGGTTGGTCGTCTACATAAAAAAACGGAATCTTGAATAATGCGGTTTGCGTGTACGTAGAACAAAAAAGCATGTACTGGTTGGTATGGTATGTGCACGTGACAAAAAGGGCATGGAATCCTGGGAAAACCGCAGCCCCGTGAGACATGAGTTGGGCACGGCCGAGACCGCCCTTGGCAGAGTAGGCAGAGCAGGGGTCGGCGAGCACGATGAGGGAGTTGCGTGTCACCGGGTGGACGTCATCGCCAGTTATCGCGAAAAGGGCAAAAATCTACGTCTAAGAAAAGCTGTCGAGCTCTCTCCGAGCAGCAGCTGCAATTTTGTACATGTATTTATAAAGGTTTGCGTATACCTCAGGACACGTGTCATATTATCGTACTGCTGTACCAAGAAGATGAGCACCATAAATAGGAAACCCGAGAGATGTCTCGTACATACATGAAAGTAAGAAACTCCGCAGTCGCTGTACTGAAGTTGGTATCATACCAGTAAAGCTACTACTGTTGTAGGCCCGACTTGCCTCGAAAAAATTTCCATTCAGAACTGAAGAAAACAATCCCCCTCTAATTCCAAGTAGTTTGTCCCCAAAAACGTGGGACCAGTTCTTACGGGATTAACGCCCTGGTCCGAAGAGGGATGCCGTAAGAACTGTTGATAGCCTCAAACCCGGCATTAAGGCCATTTTTCATGGCCGAAAATAACAAAATAACGCCGTTAGGCTGAGCTCCCTAAACCAGGGGACAGGGTAGAGGCCTCTGTCGCCCTGACGCTCTTTTACCGAAAAATATATCTCCCTGTGGTGCTCCAAAATCGCGTTGTTTTCAATGATTAGTCGCTTTCCGAGAGTCCCGCCTGAAGGTTGTCATGTTTGGACATGACCATGTTTGGACATGACCATCGTCGTCAAGGCAATATAATACAGCTGACGTATTTATAATAGTTCTATTAAATACAACTAGTAGTAGTGTCGAGTGTCGAGGACTCGGAATCTCGCCGCTTCGAATTTTACCCTTTTCGCTGAGTTTTTTCTCAAGACAGCCAGTATTTGCCCCAACATCATCTGCCCACGGGAGTTTTGTTTTCTGGTTTAGTTTTTTTCAAAGTTTGCAGTTTTTGTTTTTTTTGTAAAGTATTAATATTCGTGCTCATTCGTAGCGAGCGGTACTCGGAATGTGGCTCGTACTGAATTATTATACTTGTAAAAGTACGACGGGTATCGTTGGAATTCAATGTTTTTAGGGAAACAAAGCGTGCCCAGTGCCCAATTCCCAATGGGCATCGGTCTATCCAGGCAACCTCTTGGAAACTATC
This sequence comes from Saccharina japonica, assembly GCA_008828725.1. NCBI lineage: Eukaryota > Phaeophyceae > Laminariales > Laminariaceae > Saccharina > Saccharina japonica. The sequence goes on from MEHQ01000885.1 coordinate 149,164, forward strand.
AAAGGGCGCGTTTCCATTGGCATCGGTCTTGCATATGATTATCGATAGCAAACCTTCGCGTGCCATTTCGTGCCGGCGCCTAAAGCCAACCCACCGATCCGAACCCGAACCCTACCATTGTATATCAGTGATCAGGGCTCGGATGCTGGGCTTGATAAACTATACTCGTGGTAGGCCGGTCCGACCGGTTTGGATGCTGTGCTTGGAAAAACGCTTCTTGTCCTCGTACGAACATCAATTTGGCCGGCTTGCGTTGCTGTGACTTGGAATACTCTATTGATAGGTTTTGATTGAGCGGCTTACATATTCTACCACAAGACAGGTGTCAACCAGTTTATGGTATATATGGGGTAGGCACAATTCGATGCGAGTCGACGAGGGAAGAAAAAGCTGAAGTCTTCTCGCAATGAAAATGCAAGGCAAGAACCGTACGAAGTGGGGGAGGAGGGAGAGGAGCCTACTTTGTGACCCCGGATCTGAGTTACGACTATTAATAGGGAGGAGAGAGAAAGGAAGGGCGAAGATAATGAACGGGATGGGAAAAAAAAAACCAGTCATTTCGTCGTATAATAAGAAGAGCAGCAGTTCACATGAGGGTGCATGTACGAGCTGCACCCACCGCATGTGCATCAAGTGAGCCGCACGAACCCGAGCATCAGGCCAGGGCTGGATCTCTGCTGATCTACTGCAACACATTCAGGGAGTAAAGTACACCGTATTTATGTGACCTCCCTTGAGTTCCACAGCTGTCAGATTTTGTTCCCCTCAAAGCCCGTAGTACGCGCGATGGACGTATCCCACGCAGCTTACAAAATATGAGTTTCGACGAAGTTCTCGATCTCACAGCTGTCGTTTTTTTTTATATGCTCCTCCTGCCTGAGGGCGTGTAGCTGGTGAGTGTTTTATATTTGACAAAAAAAAAAAAAAATAAAAAAAACAACAGCTGTGAGTCGAGGATTTCGTCGAAACTCATCTTTGCTAGCTGAGTGTAGTACTTCGATCAGGCGTACTTGGACGTGATGACTTTGGTTGGCTGTTCTTTTTCACTGTGTGCCCGCGGACTGTCATTCCGGCAGCACTTCAGACAGCAGCTGCGTGCTCCATCTTGTTCCCACGCCTACCGTGTGTTTTTGTACAGACAGCACTTCAGACAGTAGTTACGCTGTAGTCGGCAAATTCATTGGTAAAGAGTGGGAGGGGGGGGGGGGGACGATGCTGCTGTAGTCGAATGGAGATTGCGGGCGTGTAGTTCAGTTTTGGACACGCATAACATGCTTTAGGTGTACCTCTTCGGACTTGTGTATCCTTTCCCTGCTAAGTGTACGTGTTCTTTAGGATTCTCTGATGGCTCTAGCACTTTTGTGACCACGGGCCGTGATCTTGCTAGATCAGACTATAGGGATTAGCAACTGAAACGAGTTTAATGTGAAGATAACAACAACAACAACAACAACACACACATAATCGGCACGTGAATGGGTGATGCTGATCTTCGACGGGAGAAGGAGTTTCAATTTCGTGAAGAACAATACCATGCAGCATTTGGACCCCTAACTCTGTTTATCATCACGCCATGCGCGCGTTTGCCCTAGATCCTGGACGGTATATAAGGATGCGATGCGGGGTAGATGAAGTTTGAAAATGAACAATTTCCGACTACCAGTAAACCATGAAAGCCGTAGGTAATTTCATTGTTTCGACTGGGGGTCGAAGAACGACACCACACCAGAGTGATAGAACTTGCAACGTTGTGAATCACTGATGAAATAAGAAAATGGGAAAAAAAAAATCATTTTTTTCCATGTTTTTCACTTGGTTTTAGTAACCCCCCCCACCATTGCTGCTGAACCACACAAAATTAGAATGGGAAAAATCATTGACCACCCGTCGGAAAATGGCGACGTATGAAAGGAACACAAACACAACAAACACACACACCAGAAATTAAAATATCTCATTGAAGCTGTCGTCCATATGCAAGTCCACCTCAAAGGCGGTTCTTAGCAGGATGCAGCTCACCCTCCATGCGACTCGCCCAATACCTCACGGCGCTTCGCGCTTGGTGCAAGCAATGTCTGCCTGGTTGGTGAAAACCCAACGTGCTCCGTCCCGGCATTGTAGGGATGCGAGGGTCTATGGTCATATGACTACGGCCGTGCACGACCTGAGTACACCCCCCCCCCCCCCTAACGAACAAAAAAAAAATGTGAGATGTCGAAAAAAACAAAATCGACCACCCTCGCAAAGAGGGAGAAGAATAGAGATACATATTTGCGAGCTTGGTGTGATGTACGTAGTCGGTCGCCCCGATTGTCTATTGCGGAGGACCATAGTAAATACCATATAATAGGACCAAATATTGTTTTTAGAAATAGGCAAAGGTATAGGTTTTTGTTTGTATCGTAGGCCTTATTTACTAGTATTTACTATGCTCCCCCGTAATATTAACAGTGGTGAACCTCGAACGCTTTTAAGAGTTGATGTCGGATTTCGAATCTCACGTGGGTCGGACTTTTGAGTTTATTTAGCAAAAATATGTAAGAAAACGGAATCAACTGCTGATGAGAGCGCCTATTAACCCTTACAGGACTGGAGTCCCGTTTGGGGGACAACTTACTTAGAATTAGAGTGGTTTGTCCCCAAAACGGAACTGCAGTCCTAAAAGGGTTAATAGTAGCGTGGGTAGGCACAATTCGATGCGAGTCGACGAGGGAAGATAAAGCTGAAGTATTCTCGCGATAAAAATACAAGGCGAGAACCGTACGTAGCGGGAGAGGAGGGAGAGGGGCCCACTTTGTGACCCCGGATCTGAGTTATGACTGGGGAGGGAAGAGAAAGGAAGGGCGAAGATAATGATAACAGGATAAAGAAAGAAATGTCTATGTATACTTCGATCGCGCGTGCTACGGAGTGTGTATCCAAGTTTTAAAGGGGTCTACCGAATCTTTTACCAGTGATGGTACGCAACGAATGCGATACCTATCGTATGTTGCAGTATTCGCTGGCTACGTATTGCGATACCTATTATATGTTACCATAATGCGCTGGCTACTGCTGTCGTAGTCTGCCTGGTATAGTTTTACGTGCAGGATACCTGAAGGTTGGTGCAATAGAGCGAGCAGAGATCCAGCCCGGGCTCGGTTTGGTTCTGACTCAAGTGTTGATGCGTTGATGAGGGGGTGGCCTACATTATTTGTCTTTTCAACCAAGCCACTAACCACCTATAGGCAGTGATGTGAACCGAAAGTGGAAATGGACTCGGTCGGTTTTTCGGTTTCTCACCGAAAAGTCGGTCGGTTTCGTTCGTTTTTTCAAAAAACGAAGAAAAAAAAAACGAAACTGAAACCGAGCATTTTCGGTCGGTTTCCCCACTAAACTAGCCAATTGGTCCACACTTCGATGGGCTCGGTGCTAGGCCCTAGCCTTTCAGGCATGCCTGAAAAAATGCCTGAACTACTGTTTCTGAAACAGGCGTGCCTGAACTACTGTTTTCGTGCCTATCTTGCCTATCTTTTGCCAGGCACGCGTCAGGCACGCTTACAGGCATTTAAGGCACAACAAAATAACGCCGTTAGTCTGGAACTCCCAAAATCAGGGGAAAGGGGATATTGTTTTAGGGCGTAGCCCACACCCACAGCCTGCAGCGCACAGCCCATTAGCTCTGATAAAGGGGACATTACGGTACCAATGAATGCAAGAAGCAAACCCTAACCGACCAGCACCTGGTGATCCCACACAAGGCTCGGCAGCGATAGACTTGAGTCGCTGTCCGAGCAGCTTGCCCGTAGCAGCAGCAGCAGCAGCAAAGGGTTCCACATGCAACAAAGAGTTCCTGCATATTATATAGACTGAATCGCTCTGGCAGGGCCACTTTGCAGGCACATCGTACGTAATATACTCGTATAGTACAGGACACCTAATAAGAAACAGGGAATCTGGCCCAGGTTGGATTTCTTATTTTAGCGAAAGTGTTTATTACACTAATTTCAATATAAAGACTCCCGAATTTCTTATTTTCCTTTGAATCTCAGCCTGGATTTCTTATCAGCCTGTTTCTTATTAGGGGTCCTGTACTGCAGGCAGCGAGCATTCAGCGCGTTGGACAGTGCGGTGGGGCATGGCCGGCATTTTCGTTTCGGCATTTTACCTCTTGAAACCAAAACTACTTGAAATTAGTGCAGGATTTGCGTTGGGGCGCTGAACAAGTTTCAGGCATTCTTTCAGGCAATTTGCCCATTTACACAAAAATACTTGAAATTAGTATAGGGTTTGTCTTGGGGCGCCGAAAAGGTTTCAGGCACGTCTCAGGCATTGTTTCAGGCAAATGCCTGAAATAGATAGGCACGTTTCAGGCACGTTCAGGCACGTCAGGCATATGCCTATCTTTTTGCCTATCTCAATTTTTTTCGCCTGCGGCGTGCCTATCTCCGCATGCCTGAAAGCACCTGAGGCGTGCCTGAAAGGCTAGGGCCTACTCGGTGCGCATGTGTTGGCATAATGTGACGAGATGATCGTGGTAATGTGTCAAGTGGCCCTCCTGCAGTACCTGCATCTGCTGCGCCACACACGCACAGGCCGACATGCATATTTATAATCTGCAGCCGACAATAGATACAGGTAGAGCAGTTGCCACAACAAAAAATAGTAGGATAGTATTAAACGAGGGCACTGCTGATGTGCAGGCTAGATACCATGTATGGTGTAATGAAAGATGATAGATACATCTTGCAGCGTACATCTAACACCATCAAAAACTCTAGGTTGCTAAAGGGGGCGCTGTGAGTACCCGCCTCTGCCTCCGGCTCAAGGTCAGAGTCAGCACTGCCGCCTGAACCGGACATGGTTAGCCTTCGCAGTCTCGCGACGCACTGCTGTACCGCTGTACCCTGTGCCATGTGCGACTACTGTTGTTGCTGCTGCTGCGGGCCTTGTGCTGTGTGCTGTATGCTGTCTGCGTATCCATGTCCATGCTTAACGGGGTTTCCATGTAGATATGTAGGCGTTATTGACTTAGGGCACGGGAATAAAACGACCGAAAAAAACCGAGTCGGGTTTTCGGTTTCGTTTTTTATGGCAACCGAAAAACCGAAAAATAAAAGTCGGTTTTCGGTCGAGAAAACCCGAAAAAAAACGACTTAAAAAAACGATTTTCGGTTGTCGGTTCACATCACTGCCTATAGGACCTTTAAACCTAACCCCTCACCTAACCGTAACGCAATGGTTGGTGGTATGATCCGCTAAACGTCGGGAGAGTGTAAGCTGTATATATGCATGCACAAACCGTGATATCACGGTGCTCTACTAACTGAAGTTTTAATATTACGTCGGAAATTTGTCTGGTATATCATACAATAGTCTACAGTACCACCAAAAAGGTTCATGTTGTGTATTTGGCAGAACGATGACCAGGAACGATTCCTCCTTCTGTCTCCCTTCATCAGGGTCATGAGCGGCGCACTCGATCGTACAGCTCGTGGGACCTCTATCTAAGGCACCACCGAGAAGTATACGTAAACGCAAGCCGGACCCACAAAGTCTGGTCATGAGCACTCAAGGAGATAAGAGGCACGGCGGTTAATAGCTCAACAGCAAAGTGATCACGATGCACCCCCCCCCTTGCCACGCTTCAGGTGTTTCCTCGTTCTACGAATATATATTTGCTCTTCGCTGATTGGTGCAGCATTACAGCAGTACTTGCTTTATGTTCAACGTACGTATGATACATATTATTCATATGTGTGCGTGTGTTTCTTTTACCCGTCGACATCCTGCACACCCGGTGACCGTGCCGATTCTTCATCCTATAATGGAAATATCGTACAAGTTATGTGGTGACAAAACCATAGAACTTCCGAACTCACCTGCAAAATGCCATCATGCAGATCAGAGTTTAGAAAATTATAATGAAAATTATGTAATTTCGGAATGGCACTCGCATGTAGTTTTTTTTCATTTTGTTTTTACGAGCACAGCAGTAGTTGGCCACCCGAGCACCCGAGACGGATCTTCGGGATGTAACGGGACGCTCAAGACTCGGTTTTCGGTTACCGGAACCGGGCAATTTCAAATCCTGTTGTTAGGTTTTACCCGAAACCGAACAACCAGCTCTCATTCTCTGTCGGTTATGTGCTGCGTCCCCTATCCCCTACCCCATGCCATATGTACCGCCTCTGTATCTGTATGCCGTGCCCACATGAGACGGGCCCGTCGGTTGACCTATGATGCAAGAGGTCAGCTCTTTCTTCTTATATAGTTGACGTAACCTATTAATAGGCATGTTTTTTTGGAGCGCCTGCACCAGGTATGCCTCTGCCCTGATACCGGGGTTTTGGCGAGTCCCTCCGCCGACTCGGAGACGATGCCTGCGTCGTCGGCGTGCAGCATGCCTCTTTTGCCTCGCACGGCCCTTTCGCACGCGTGTCAACGACTCCTCGTATCCGCCCACCCCATCCCCGTCGAGGTTATATCCTGTACGATGCCTTTTATTTTATTTTATTTATTTATTTTTATTTTCACCATCATCCTATTTATCATCTTCGCCCTTTTTCTCTCTCCGTCCCCTATTAATAGTCGTAACTCAAGGTTCGGGGTCACAAAGTAGGCTCCTCCCCTCCCCCCGCCCCCCACCCCACTGCCGGGAGACATGTCAATGTCAAGCTGTCTGTCTGTCAAGGCAAATCCAGCTGTCTACACGTACGTCCCCAACCCCCGTGGCAGAAAAGGCCTCCTACTATTTGTGGAAACCCCTGTTCTTATTATTTTTCGCTTTTCGCGCGGCTATTTTACTCGTTTGGTAGAGCTATTTTCAAATCATCGATATTCTGCAGTTCAATTCCAGTATTTTCTGTAGATCGGACTCGGATATATGTACGTAGCAGAATGCCGAAAGAAACAAAATACAGGAAAACACGTTGATTTATGCGTTATTGTCAGGTATTTTTTTTAAAGCAGGGATTTTTCGATAGTGGCCCCTTTTTTAATGTCAAGACTGTCTTGTCAAGGCATCTGCCTTGACGCTGTCTGTCAAGAGGCGAAAGTGCCCCTCTCCCGACATCTTCGCTTGGTGCCTTGCAATTTTTATCGCGAGAAGACTTGAGCCCTTTCTTCCCTCGTAGGTTCGCATCGAATTATTTGTCGCTGAGTGTATCAGAACGACGCGCGTAGAGGTGACGAGCAGGGTTATAATTACTGTAGTGCTTCATCGCGTGGTGCGCGCCGAATACGAGACTCAAGAGTGTGCGTCCCCCCCTCCCGGAGGGCCGCCGGAGGCGAAAAAGGTATATTCATGGACAGATGTGCGTAAACTTAAGGAAAGTGTGCGTCTCATTCGCTCGTCTTACCCTAACATATTTTAAAAAATTAAAAAAAAACAACAGCTGTGAGCTCGAGGATTTCGTCGAAGCTCATCTTTGATACCTGAGTGTAATACTTCGATCGCGCGTACTTACGGATTTTATATGTCCTCATGTAGGATGTACATCCCGTATGAGGGGGACACAATCTGAGGCTAGGGTATGTCGGGCGGGCTTGGAATGTCACGCTAAGAACAAACAAACAACCATCGAAAGAAGTTGCCGCTGCTGCGCAAAACTGCATGCGTACCATAAACAATACCTGGTACGTATATACATACAATACATATCATAACAGCGCTAAAAGGCCAAGCGCCCAGGTCAGCTCTGAGGAATCTCTTTGAAAGTGTCGAATTTTTTAATTTTGTGGAGCGCTGCGCCGATTTCCCAGGAAAATGGTGCAACTGCGCAACTTTAACTTTTCGCCACGTAATTATTTATAATTATAATAACCCTGGTGATAAGTATTCACAACACCTTGTCGTAAATGGGACATATTTCCTACCAGGTATAGTACAGTATACTAAAAGGGATACCTGCCTTTGAATTGAGCGCCTGGTCCGTGCTGTACGTATTAGAAAATAGGACTACGTCCTCGTACGAGTGCTAAACGTACCACCACTCGTATATACGATGAATATGATTAGTTGTTGTGGTATGCTGTTGATATCGCACTATTTAATACGTACTGCTGTTAATAATACTTTTGTACAAGGGGGCTTCGCCGCCGGCCCAGGCCGTCGGCGAAGCGAAGGAGGAATAAGGCCGGCAATACATCAGGTAGTTTACGATGCCAAGGGACCGAGAGGCTAAGGCTCCAGTTTACGATGCCAAGGGACCGTTGAAGAGACCCAGTTTGTATTGTTGATTCCTGACGTAATGAATGATGCAAAAAAGGCCCATAACATCAAAAGAAGTCCCGTTAAAATATTGTCGATTATTGATCCCTGACGCAATAAATGAGCCCCAATCAAAGGCACACTCTCCAGCAAGAAAACACACAAAGCATCGCAATGAGGCAAGCAAAGCCAAACCATTGAATAAAATCGACGGACTCTAAAATATGGTATACCCAAGCCACTTTCCCACAACGCACGACAGACAACTAAAGGAGTGACGCGAAAGAAGCCCAACCCATCCATGTAAAAAAGCACA
>MEHQ01000885.1:160711-179253 GCA_008828725.1 Saccharina japonica
GGGGGGGGGGGAGGAATTGTGTAAGCGTTTTTCTCCTCATAGTTTTCTTGTTTTTTTCTGTTTTTTTTCGTTCACGTACTGCGTTTGCCGGAAGCCATTCAATTCAGGAAGAAGCGCTTAAATTCCTGTACACGGGCGCGCATGTTTTATTTTTTCTGCCCGTTCGCTCTCTCATCAGTAGACAGATACAGCAGTCAGCGCTTTATAGACTCAGAACCCGCCCGGGGTGTCCAGCTGAAAAACCCGAGAGGCGCCCCCTAACGCTAACCCTAACCGTATACGTGCACCACAACCCACACCCGAAATACTGCGAGTACACGAAGTACCTGCAGTATATTCTCTCGGAAATGCTTAACTTGCCTCCCAGGCGCTGGGAGCATCTTTGCAGTGTTGCAGCAGCAGTGGTAATGAGCTGGACTCATCGGTGTGTCAAACTACTGTAGATGTTCGTCATGCTCTGTACAGTACAGGACGCCTGATAAGAAACCGGCTAAGAAGAAAACCAGGCCGATCTTTAGAGGAAAATAATAAAACCGGGAGTCGTTCTCTTGAAATTAGTGTAGAAGGCACCCTCTCTCAAATACGAAGTCCAGCCTGGACCAGATTTCCTGTTTCTTATTAGATGTCCTGAACTGTTTTCTAAAGGGGGTTCTCCCGCAGCCTCGCACAGCATGCCCGCAACGGTCAACAACAATGCACGTTGAATCGGGACCGGGCATACTGCAACAATACTGTACTTTCAGGAGGTGTAGAAAGTGGAGGTGCTACGTTGTTTTTTTTAATTTTTTAATATACATTGTATTTGTAGTGATAATATTATACAGGTATGCACTTGATGAGCAAAATACATCAAAAGCGAACCAAACAAGATTTCTCCGGCAACCTTGTGGAAAAGTATCCTGCTTTTGTACCGACAGAAGAAAGTTTTTTTTTCAGTTTTTTTTTTAGCAAAAACAACGATACTGCCGAGAAACTACCTGTGAAAAAAATCCCGGTACATGATGAACACATACAGTACCGGCCCGCTCATAAGAAGCCAGAAATCGGGCTTAGGCTGACTTTCTTATTTGAGAAACGGGTGTGTCCCCCACTAACTTCAGTATAATAGCTGCCGACTTTCTTATTTTCCCCGTAATGTTTAGGCTGAGTTTCTTGTGGGGTACTTTCTTATGAGAGGGCCGGTAGTGTATACAACCATAATATATACCTGCGGGTACTGTTATTAAGACTGCGAAAAAACTGACTGCAAATTTACGACAGAGTTGTGTTTGTTTTTCTTGCGAGCTCGTATTATTTTGTACACTTAGAGAAACAGGAGCTCTCTCCGAGGCCGACCGATGTATCCTCGTACATAAGTACTCCGAGTAAGAAGTACTGAGAGTATTGCGGTACTGCCGGCCTTTTGTACTTCGAGTACTGGGAGTATGAGCGGTAACGCAGGCCCCAAACACTGCGAGTACTGGAAGCATGATACTATTAATAGCAGGTACAGAACCCCCGAGTACAAGCAGCATATACCCGCAGTACAAAACATCCGAAAAATATTTGCAGTATATACTCAGGCATACTCGAAGTATACATATATCCACACGCTGCGTCGGGATCGTTTTGTCAGCAGTCAGCATACTACTGTAGCTGTCGCTTCTTTTGTTTCCTTTTTTGTTTATAAACATGTACTGATGTGTCACGAACTAGGTGCTGTGGGACGTGAAAACGGAAGAGGGGAAAGTGCTGTACGGAGAGCACTACCTCGACGTGTGGACGATCGACATGTTCCACCAGGTCGGGGCGTCGGACATCAACTGCGACCACCTCCACGGTGAGGAACTCCCTACGGTTCGGACGCTATTATTAATAGTTAATACTCGTATGTACGTCGTACGAGTAGGCCCTTTGTTTCTAGTTACGGGGGGAAGATGCGACAAGCGTTGGGAAGGCTGAACCCTCTGCGCGATAAAAATCAAGACAAGAACCGCAGTGGGGGAGGAGGGAGAGGAGCCTACTTTGTGACCCCGGATCTGAGTTACCACTAGGGAGGGAGAAAGACAGAAGTGCGAAGATAATGAATGGGATGGAAAAAAAAAAAAAAAAGCATACAAGCAGTAGTAACCAGGACCAAATATGCTTACGAGTAGTAAAAATGGTACCTGGTATGATACGATCTGTTGGTACAACTTTTCTTTTTACTTATCATACCAGGGACTTTTTTCCAAGTTGTTTTATTGTTTACCTTTCGTTCGTCCCTTCGTTTTTTTTTTTTCATTCATTCGTTCATTCATTCGTTCATTCATTCGCTCGCTTGCTCGTTTGTTATTTCTCTTTGTTTTCTTTTTTTGTTTTTTTTACTCGTGGCAGACGGAATCGGATTCGGCATCACCCACTCGATGGTGACCATGATGTTCGAGGGCAGCCTCCAGCTCGTCAACCCCAAGCTGAGCCTCCCGTACTGGGACTTCACCATCGAGGGGGCCAAGATTGAAACCGATTTCGACGGGGACTACAGCAGGCTCAGAGACGCGTCGGAGCTCTGGTCGCCAGAGTGGTTCGGAGGTGTCGACCCGGAAGACTTTCAGGTACAGCAGTATGGTATCATACAGCAGTAGTGGTCCCTCTATAGCGCGAGTATTTTTTTTTTGTTTTTTTTCCCCCCTATCCCATTTATTATCTTCGCCCTCCTTTTTTCTCTCCCTCTTTAGTCGTAACTCAGATCCGGGGTCACTAAGTGGGCTCTTCTCCCCCCCCCCCCCACTACGATACGTGCCTTGTATTTTTATCGCGAGAAGATTTCAGCACTTTCTTCCCTCGTCGACTTGCGTCGGATTCCGCGGCACTACTCCGGATTGGGGAATATATATATTTTAGCATGGAAACAGAAAACTGCTGTGCCAAGCGATTTCAGCTGCACTACGAATACGTATATACGTAAACGTACATGTACGTAGCGAACAACCGTCGCTATAGAGGGACCACTACTACTTGTACACTGCTGTACACAGCAGTGTGGTACTCGCATCGATGTCCATTTTTTTTGTTGTACAGCAGTACACTATGATACACTACCGGCCCTCTCATAAGAAAGTGCCCCACAAGAAACTCGACCTAAAATTTACGGGGGAAATAAGAAAGTCGACAGCTATTATGCTGAAGTTAGTGTGGGACACACCCCTTTCTCAAATAATAAAGCCAGCCAAAGCCCGATTTCTGGTTTCTCATGAGCGGGCCGGTACTGTACTGCTGTAGGTATACTAGCCCCTTTACAGGAATTTCGTTATTTTCAGAGTTGGTGCGCGGAAATTTGAGGTTCCTTATATATATATACACAGCAGGGGTCCCCCAATAAGGCGGTGGTGTGCCAGAGCAATATGACCGCCTTGTAGAGGGAAGCCGCCTTATTCATTACAGGTTATGGGTGCAATTCCCCAGTCTCGCCAAGCGATTTTGACCGCCTTGTATCGGGGGACCGCCTTATTGGGGGACCCACCCCACTACTGCTGTATACCGTGTGAGGCCCCTTAAAAGGGGGGCCACCTATGTACTACTACTGCGTACCCACTCTGTCTCGAAACATAAGCACCTTTTACACAGTACGATTCAATCAAAACGTTGCTTATACTTCGGTATAGAGTGGTACTGCTGTATTTGGTTTTTATTGAGTACGTGTTTATGTACTTGTCGTAGTGCGTTCATGGTTTACATCACGTATATATATATATATATATTGTACGAGTAGTAGCATGGATGTATGCGCTGCGTGTGATGTATGTGTGCATTCGACGGACGGCTTAACGAAATAACTGCCATGGCATGGGGTGGTACCGCTGTTTCTTTCTTGCCTGGTACCTGGTGCTACTTTTTTTGGCATCCCTCCCTCCCTCCCTTCACCAAAACGTGGCTACCTTAATTTCAAACATGTGCTCGTATCCCTTTTCCTTATTTTCTGTACTTGGCATCTAAGATTAGCACCACGCATGCTGTATCCAGTCCGACCCCCGCCCACCTCCTCCTCCCCCCCTTTGCTGTATCCACTATAAACACCATGCATGCGGTATACGGTCTGACCCCCCCCTCTCCGCTCCCCCTGCCCCCCCCTCCCCTCCTCTCGCCACCCCCCCTCGCTCGCGCCACCTCCCTCCCCGCCACCCCCTTCTCCCTCCCCCCCCCGTCCCCCTTGACTTCATTGACGTCTCTACCACGGATACCAAAACATGTTTTGTGTGTGTGGTGGTGACGGCTACAGGTGAAGGACGGGAGGTGGGGCTATATGGAGGTGCCCATCGTCGCCCAGGAGCACCGTGACATGCTCGGGGCCGACGTCTACGGGCGCATGCGCTCGCCGTGGAACGTGAACTCGCGGGAGTATCTGACGCGCGGCCTGGGGGAGATGTGCGGCGTGGAAAGCACTGATTTCTGTGAGCATTTTTCGTTTTTCGTTTTTTTATTTATTTATTTGTATTGCTTTTTTTGTCATGGGGGATTTTTTTTTTTTTTTTTGTGGATTGTGTTGGGTGGTTGGTTGGTGTGGTAGGTAGGCTGTCGTAGTTTTTTTTTGTTGTTGTGTGTTTTTAAGTTTGGTTTTACTCGTCGGAAAAATGACGCATTTGGGACTATATATAGACGTGTGTTATAGATGCGTACTGCCCACGGCCACCCATCATCTCTGGCACTGACGATGGGGGGGGGGGTACTAATTTGTTGCTTGCGCATGAGTCAATTTGCCATTGACCACGGCATCCCTTTCGAGACGGGGGGGAAGGGGGGGGGGGGGGGGGGGGTGACTCAATTGTCACGCGCCGTTAGTCATATGACCATAAGACGCGCTCGCATCCCTTACAATGCCGGACGGAGCGCGTGTGGGTTTTCACCAACCAGGCAGACATTGCTTGCACCAAGCGCGAAGCGCCGTGAGGTATTGGGCGAGTCGCATGAAGGGTGAGCTGCATCCTGCTAAGAACCGCCTCTGAGGCGGACTTGCATATGGACGACAGCCTCCAATGAATTGATTTCATATATGGTGTGGTCACTTCCAGAGACAGCAATGGGTATTACTATGTATCTGCCTCTGGGTGCCTTACCATACACACACGACGTGGTACGATCATTCCCCTTGTGCGGAGTTGAGGTTCCCGACCCCGCACAAATGATCTACTCGACCGCCAGCCTTGGGTAACCGCAAAAAAAAACAAGAAGAAAAAACGGTACTCTTGTGTGGGGGGGGGGGGGGGGGGGGGGGGGGGGGGGGGGGGGGGGGGGGGGGGGGGGGGGGGGGGGGGGGGGGGGGGGGGGGTTGACTTCAGCGCGAGTTTTGCTCGCAAATGTTTATACCTGCCGTTGCCAATGCTTACTACTTGGAGTATGGTTGCGGGTTCATTTGCCCTTTGTGAATAGACGTATTCCTTTTCGCTATACAGTAGTATATGGAGTCTGGAAATCTACGACGACTAAGGTATACACATATGTGCATACGTATTACACATTATTATGTACACCAGAACTTACAAAATTCAGGCTTGGTAATATCGTCGGGAAATTAAGAAATTCGAAAGCCGGCGAAGTACAGTTTTAAGTTCGTTTAGTACGCTTTCCTCAGAAGAAAGGTCAGGCTGGGCCAGCGTTTCCGTTTTTTTATATTATACGTAAGAGGCCTGTACTACAGCAGTACTGCTGTATCCCTGGTTACCTGGCATACACTGTAGATATATTAGTAGAGGACACCTAACAGGAAACAGGCTAATAACAAAGCAAAGCCAGGCTGAAATTTAGAGAGGAAAACGAGAAATTCGGGAGTCGTTATCTTGAAAGTTGTGTAGAAAGCACCCCCTCTCGAGTAAGAAAGAAATGCAGCCTGGACAGGATTTCCTGTTTCTTATTATTAGGTGTCCTGTCCTGTATAATAACGAACTATGAAGTCGTTTGGGCTGGTCGGTGTTATTTTGCCCGGCCGGTTACTTGCCAGGTGTCTCGTACGTTTTTTTCTTTGGCTTCCAAGAGCTCTTTCTTGCCCGTTGGCTCGTGCGTACGAGGTACATACCTGGTACCATGGTAGCTGGTATGTACGAGGAACGAACGCCTGCTGCTGGGTTTCTCCCTTTTCATCTTGCGACCCCCCCCCCCCCACCCGCCAGGATTTCGAGTCAACCCCAGTTTGATCCCGAAGGGGAAAACCTTGTATGTTACATAGTATGTACAGCAAACCGCCGCGGAAATGATGGGACACCCCTTTGGCGGCGTGCATTACGCGCACCATTCTTGCGCGCGACAATATCACCCAATGCGCAGGCGCACATACCTGGTATATGATATATACGTCGAACGTGGTGCATATACTAGCAGAAAGCGCGAGAGCGTGAGTTAGCAAAATTCGATGAAAGTCGACGAGCGTTGGGAAAGGCTGAACCCTCTGCGCGATAAAAATCAAGGCAAGAACCGTAGTGGGGGAGGAGGGAGAGGAGCCTACTTTGTGACCCCGGATCTGAGTTACGACTAGGGAGAGAGAGACGGAAGTGCGAAGATAATAAATGGGATGGAAAAAATAAATATATATATATATATACATATACCTGGTATTCGTATATAATATATATAGTATATATAGTATGCGAAGTGTTCGATCAAAAAATCGGCCCCCGGTTGGACACATGTAACGCTTGCACGCGCCTACCCAACTGCGTTCATATACAACGCCAATATGCTTGTTACTTCGTTCCTACTAATTTAAAAACAGTACGAGTAGTAGATTGTCCTGAAATGGTCATGTGTGCCTGGTGGTGTACGGTGTGTGCTGACGTTTTTTTTTGTTTCTTCATGTTTTCGTTTCCGCTTCTTTCGAGCAGACACCTGGCCTGGTTGCTCCAGCCACTACGACTTGCAAGACGTCTTCACGTCGTACTACGGTTACACTTGGTGGTCGCAGTACGGACCCCACGGGCCTGTCCACGTCTGGGTTGGCGGAAACGTCGACTGCAAGGTATGACGAGGGGGGGTTTTAGTGGAACCGGGCCAGGGGGGTAGGCGAGAGGGGGCGGGGGGGGGGGGTCCAGGGGGGGGGGGGGGGGGGGGGGGGGGGGGGGGGGGGGGGGGGGGGGGGGGGGGGGGGGGGGGGGGGGGGGGGGGGGGCGAGGAAGGCAGAGAGATATGTTTTTCCTTGGCCTTGCGCTCTTAGCCTTGGGCCCTTCGTCTCGTTTGTTCGTCTTTTGGCCGTAGGCTTTCGTCCTCTGCCCATTTTTCTTGGTGTCGGTGCTGGCGGTGTGGTCGTGTTGTTGGTGTTGGTGTTGGCCTATGTTGTCGAAACGTTTTGAATCATTTTGAGCCTTGGTGTTGGCGTTGGTTTGAGTTATTCCGTGCTTGCCTCGCCTTAGCTTTGGCCTCAACCCTGACCTTTGTTTTTTGTTGTTGTTCTCGGGCCTTGGCTGTATGTATAGTATGTATCGCCTGAGCCTTGGTCTTTTCGCTGTGGCCTTACCCTCAGCCTTCGCCTCGGTCGGTTGCTTCGGTGATGGTTTGCGAGCGTTCCCCCCCCCCCCCCCACGCGCGCGCTGTTAGGGCAACATCTCTCTCTGCGTCTCTGACACTTCCGCGCACCGTGTCCTCTCCCATCCGCCCCCCCTCCGCCCCGCGCCTCCTTTGCCCCTCTCTGTCCTGTCCACGCCTCCTTACCCGCCTGTGCGTGCCCTCTTCCCTCCTTCCATCCCCTGTCCCGTGGTCCCGCGCCTTTTTTCCTCCCGCCCCCGTTCTCATATCTCCCGCTCCGCTCTCCCGTCCCTTCCACGCCTCCTTGAAATCCCCTGGCGCGGCCTCTTCCCGTGGTCTGTCCCCTATTCCCGCTCTGCACCGCCTCCGATTCCCGCCCCCCTACAACTTCGCCCTTCGTTTCGCCGTCCTGTCCCGTTCCCCTCCCCTCCACGCGCCCCTACCCGCCCGGGGGCGCCCTCGCCCACCCTCTTCCCGCCTCCCGTCCCCTATCCCCCCATCGCCCGCCGTCGCCTCCTTCCCCCTTCGTATTTTCCGGCCCGTTCGCGCCTCCCGTTATTATCTTTTCTCTACGGCGTGCCTACCCTGTGTGCAGAAAGACATGGACACGGTAATGGACATCGTGGGTGAGGATTGGCGGCTGTCTCTGTCGGGCTACCTGTTCGTGATGCGCAAGGGCATGTTCCGCGACCACCTGTTCAAGTGCGAGGGGTACGCCGAGCCGGACGTGACCGAGGAGGATATCATGAAGTCGGGGCAGTGCGGGTGTCTCGACCTGAACCTCGAAGAGGTTAGAGCGGTCTGGCTGATTGGGTTTGGTTGGTTGGGTGATGGGTTGGTTGGTTGGTTATCTGGTTGGTTGTTGGCTAATCGGTCGGTCGGTTGGTTGGTTGTATTGGCCAATTGGTCGGTTGGTTGAATGGGTGGCTTGTTGGTTGGTTGGTTGTAGGCTAATTGGTCGGTTGGTTGATCAGTTGGGTGGGTGGCTGGTTGATCGGTTGGCTTGTTTCCTTGGTTGGTTAGTTGGTTCAGAACTGAAAAGCAAATCTCACACTAATGCCAAGAGGTTTGTCCCCAAATAGACGGGACCAGTTCTTGAGAGGTCAAGAGTGTGTTTGATGGTGTTATAAGTTTTTTTTTGTGACTCTTAGTGATGTTTGCTGGTGTTTACAGTGATGCTTGATGATGTTGTGCTGTGCTTGAGGATGTTGCAGTGATGTTAAGATTGTGTCTCATATGGTGATTAATGGTGCTCGGTACTTGATGCTTACATAGTACGTGCTTTAGTATTTTATACTACTGTAGTTTGCTTGTTTTTTTCTTCTTAATTCCGTGCTCTTGATTATTCGACCCTCGAGCTTTGGCCATCGAATCTCCGTGTTTTTGTTTGTTGCCTGCGTCATCGCTTTTTTTTTTGGTCTTGTCGCTTTCCCTCTAGAATCGTATTATACATGGAGTACACGTCTCGCTTTGGCCTTTTTGTTTACTTCCCGTGATGTGTTCGTTACATGTATATACCATCGTGGTTTTGTTCGTTTTGTCACTTTTCCTCAAGAGTCGTATTAAACAGGAGTACACATCTTGTGCGTGCGTGTACGTTTTTCGATTCATCGAACAAACACGACCCTTCCTCCCTCCCTCCCCCCTTCCCTCCCTCCCTCCCTGCCCTCCCTCCCTCCCTCCCTCCCTCCCTCCCTCCCTCCCTCCCTCCCTCCCTGTCTCCCTGCCCTCCCTCTCTCCCATCCTCCCTCCCTCTCTCCCATCCTCCCTCCCTCGCCCCTTTTCCGTCGGCGCCGCCTTGATACGGCCAGGGCGACGACTACATCCAGGTGTACGAGGAATTTGCGGAGGGTTACGACTTCGGGTTCTTGACGGAGGCACAGAAGAAGACGCTCGCCGTCCAGTACTGCAACGGCCAAGTGGGCATGGGAGAGTCGTCCCAGTCTAGCTCTCCGTTGGACCCGACGTTCTGGTCGATGCATCCCACCATGGAACGCCTCCTTGTGTGAGTTTTTCTTTTACTTTTTTTTTGCGTTTTGAGTGGGCTTGGTTGTTCACTACTACTGTACGTCCTATGGATTGGTTGGTTGGTTGGTTGGTGATTTTTGTTTTGATGTGTGTTTTTTTTCATATTCATATTTTATACGAGCTGGTTCCAGAGACAGGCAGAGCTTTACGCCTTTGCCACTTTTTCGCTTTGGTTTTTGAGAGTTGGAAAACGAAACTTGGCAGGGATGTGCGTCACAACACGAAGACAAAACTCATGACTGGCCTTTTTTTGTTTTTTGTTTCGTTCTTTAGGTACACTTTTCCATATTTTCTGATTTTTTTGGCAACTTTGACCGTTCCTCATGCACATGTTTTTTTTTTTTCAAAAAAGGCCAGCGCAATACAAGTGTCACGAACGTCTTCCTCTTGTTGATGCGATCATGCCAACATGTCTAGTGTCGAATATGTCGACGGACTGACCGATATACGGCCTGATTTCAAAGTGTCTTGATTTAACTGTAGGAATATCATCCCTACGTGAAATAGCGCCTCCCCGAGTAGTACGGCAATGTCCATATCTCGCGAACTACAACTCGCACGACACAAATCGCTTCACCGATGTGTTCCCCTTGTTCATGCGGTCGTGTAGATATCTTTTAAGTGTTGCAAAAAGCAGTGTATTCCCGAAGGTGAAATTTTTCGCCTTTTCGTGGAACCAGCTCGTATATATATATTTTTTTATATTTTGTATTTTGTACTTTGTATATTTTTTTCATTTCTCATTGTTGGGTGGGTCTATTTTTTTTATATATTTTGTAAATTTGAGTTGCTTGGGGGTTTTTATTTGTCTGCTTGATTTTTTACTTTTTACTTTTTACTTTTTTCACTTTTTTTTTTTGCCTCGGTTAATGCTTTGATTGATGATTCAGTTGAAGACGTGATTGATGGTTTGCTCGATGATGCGCTGCTTGTTTGCTGTTGTTGCCGTTGTACTTCGAGGTATGATAGCTCCTGTGTTTTTTTTTTTAGCTTTTTGTTTTCTCTCGTTTTCCCTCCACTATTAGTACATCATTTGCTAGGATATCATTTGCTAAAGGTGCCTGGCGTACTTTTCGAGTTGGGATTGCGTACGCGAACCAACGCCGGCTGCTGAGCTAACTAACGCGTTTGGATTTTTTGTTTGTGATTATTTTCTGTATCTCGCTACTCGTACGAGTATATATATATGGTACCTGGTCTATCGTATTGCCTTGCCTTTCACTTATCGCTCGAGCTCTGCCCCCACCCCCGCCCACCCCCGCCCCCGTCTGGCCTGCATGCTCTATACGGCCTCCTCCGGTAATGACGGTTACCACGGCCCCTCAGCTTCAAGCTCATGTCCGGCACGTTCACAGACTTCTCGTGGCCCGATGAACCCGGCACGTGGACGGGCATGGACGGAATAGAGTACGACGTCGAAATATCAACTGAGCAAGACGAGGTACGAGCTCTGCCCTTGTTACGCTGATGTTGTTTGTTTTTGCTTTGTAGGTTTATATATCCTTTTTATAAACGTTTCATTTTCGTTTCGTTTTGATTTCTATGTTCCTGTCCCCCTCCCCCCCCCCGCTTTTGTTTTTTTACACAGCGGCGTTACGTTTTGTTTTAGAGGTGTCGAGCCAGGGAGTTGCTTTGTGTTGTTGTTGTTGCTGTTTTTGTTTGTTTTTTTCGTGATTTTGTGTGATATTTTCGTGTTGTGCTGCTGCCTGAGTGTCGACTGGTAATTAATGGCGACGTTGAACAAGCTTGGTGGGTCTTGTTTTTTGTTTCACATGTGCTGGCGCTGGTGCTCTGCTGGTGATGCACAGCCTGTGGGTGTTGATGGTGATGATCGTCTTGAAAATATTCCTTTGCCTTCGCAAAGCCTCCGCGCCCCGGCCAAACCTTTTTTATGGATACAGGTTTTTCCCGTCAAAGCTCATTACGATTATGACCCATTCAGAACTGAAAACATTATCTGACACTAATTCTAAGTAGTTTGTCCCCCAATACGTGGGACCAGTTTCGAAGGGGTCAATAAAGAGTACCTGATACTTGACTGTCCGGGGGCATTTCCTGAGTGTTCTTCTGTACGTGACGTTTCTTCGTGGTTTCGCGCTTTGCGTCAGCTTTGGCCGTGCGAACAAACCGCGGCTGTTGGACCGGGCTTGAAAATCCTCTGCTTAGCCCCTCGCTGGTTAATCGCCCCCCCCCCCCCCCCCCCCCCTCATCTCCCTTCCCCCGCCCTTGGTGTGTTTGCCTTGTTTTTGTCTGCAACCTACTTTTTCATACCAGCCATACCCCTCGCCGAGGCCGTAGCCTATGCCTTGGAATTATACTTCGAAGTACATACATAATATACTATATTATATATATATATGTTTAATATATATTTTATATATATATATATCCCTACTGCCATACAACCTCATCCGCCCTCTCACTATACCACGCCATCACCATCCCCACCTCTTTTTCAACCCCCCTTCATCCACATACCAACCCTACCAACCGACGCTCTCCCTCCCGCCTCCTCCTCTTCTGGAAAACCATACCCTAACGAAGCCACCTCCCCTACCGACCCCACCTACCTCAAATACCCCCAAACCCCACCTCCTCCCACTTACTCCTTTGAGGAGCCCATCGCTAACATCGCTGACCCACCCATCTGCCTACCCATCCCTACCTACCTAATCCTATATTAACCCCATCCCCCCCCCCCCTATAAATATTTATATATTTATTTATAGTTGGGTTGGCGTCGCTTGGCGACGACGCTGTAAAACATGCCTCTCACTGCGTGAGCTAGACAACCAGGGTACCGTTTTTTTGTTTTTTTTGGCGGTCACCCAGGCTGGCGGTCTGGTTAGATCATTTGTGCGTGGTTGATAAGCTCAACTCCGCACAAGGGGAATGATTGTATCACGTAGTGTGATATGGTAAGGCATCCATGAGGCAGATACATAGTAATTACCCATTGCTGTCTCTGGAAGTGGCCACACCAGAGAATTAATTAATTCACGTAGTTGCCGGTCGCCCCGGTGGGCTAGCAGGTAACACGAAGCCTGCGAAGTCCAGATCGAGTCGAGCCCCCCGAGTGCATGCTCGTAGGGACTTTTTCTCGCAAAAAAACACATATCTGATAGCGGAAAGCGCGGGAGCGTGAGTTGGCAAAATCGATGAAAATCGACAAGCGTTGGGAAGGCTGAGGCCGTTTCCTATGCGGTTCGATTTCGAGCTTCAGATTTGTATTTTTCGATCTCAAAAACGAAAGCACCGTCCTATGCAGTCCGATTATGCGAAATCTGGCCGGAAATTTTTCGATTTGAGAATCCGATGACCCAAGTCGTCGGATTTTGGCCCAAAATCCGACGACTTGGGTCATAGATTTTCAAATCGAAAAATGGCATGGTCTCTAAATTCAAGATGTTATCCACGCAGTAAGCAAGCAGCAGCAGCGGCACGATCGATGAGTTGGATGGTGACACAGCGACGTTGCTTCGTGCCCGATGCGCAACCGACGATCGGTGGGCCTCTCCGTCGCCAAACTGCAGTCGGCTGGCGCGGGCTCGGGCCTAGAGACGAAGGGAAGCGCACTCGGCGCGCGCCTCGCCGTACTCGTAGATTTTACAGCAGCAGCAGCAGTACAGTACAAGGAGTCAATGCTCTGATGCTTCGTTGTGTCAAAATACAAAATACCAAGACAGGTCGGCTCGAGCGCACTCGGCGCGTCGCCGCCAGGCCAGAGGCAGCCAGCGTGGCTTCGAACGCTTGGGTTCTACGCCCAGTACAGCGCACTCGGCGCGTCTCTTCGCGGCGCCAAATCACAACAACAGCAGTTGGTCTTGTTGTTTGCTCAAATATCTGCACGTACGTATGATACAACAAATTCGTGTTTTCTCGCATAAGAAGACTGTTTCGATTTTCGAACTAGGTCGCTGAAAAATCGATCAGACCATAATCTGAAGCTCAAAAATCGAACCGCATAGGAAACGGCCTGAACCCTCTGCGCGATAAAAATCAAAGCAAGAACCGTAGTGGGGGAGGAGGGAGAGGAGCCTACATTGTGACCCCGGATCTGAGTTACGACTAGGGAGGGAGAAAGACGGAAGGGCGAAGATAATAAATGGGGTGGAAGAAAAAAAATGGAGGCTGTCGTCCATATGCAAGTCCGCCTCACAGGCGGTTCTTAGCAGGATGCAGCTCACCCTCCATGCGACTCGCCCAATACCTCACGGCGCTTCGCGTTTGGTGCAAGTAATGTCTGCCTGGTTGGTGAAAACCCAACGTGTTCCGTCCCGGCATTGTAGGGATGCGAGGGTCTATGGTCATATGACTACGGCCGTGCACGATATGAGTACACCCCCCCACCCCCACTTTCTCTCTGGAAACCCTTCTCCAACCTGCCCACCAACCTACTACCAACAAACCCCCTTCTCCCTCCCAGCCCCAACCCCGCCTCCTCTCTAAAACTCATATCCTACCCACTCACCCTATCCACCAACGTTTCCTCGTATATTCCTATCCCCGCTAACCCATGTATTTCCCCCCTCCCGCCTTCCCTTTCCCCCACCCCCGCCCCCGCCCCCTTGTTGGAAACCCATGTCGAATCTGAACACCCTTCACACCACCTCCCCCCATCAGCCCTTATAGCCCTTCCGCTCTCCCATACCCCGCCTTCTGTTTAGGAACCCATCTCCTGCCCACCCCCCCCTCCCACTCACCTACCTCCGCCAACCCTTAACCCTTCACAGTCCTCGATATTCCCTCCCCCACCAACACCCCCGCCTCTTATTTGAAACCCTATCCCCTGATCACCCACCCAGCCACCTATATACGAACTCCCACCAACCTTTACCCTTTATTCCCTCCCCCAACCCCTTCCCCGACCCCTTCTACTGCTTTTCTGGAAGTCTCCATCTCCTAGCCACCCACCCTACCTAACCACCGACCGCCAACCTCTAACCCTCCCTCCTCTTACTCCCCTTCTTGCCGCCCCCCCCGCCCCCCCCCCCCCCCCCCCCCCCCCCCCCCCCCCCCCCCCCCCCCCCCCCCCCCCCCCCCCCCCCTCTCCCCCCCCTTCTTCCCGCCCCCGCCGCTCCGCCCCCCCTCCCGTCCCCCGTCCCCCCTCCCCCTCTCTCGCCTTTTTTTGCTGCAGTGCTACGGCCACAGGGGCAGCGACGTCTTCCCGTACACCATCCTCGCCGACCTGATCACGCCCGTGTTTACGTTCTACGGAGAGACGGGCCCCAACACCATCTCCAACCGACAGATGATCAAGATGTTCGACCCCAGCGTGAACGCGCTGCCCTTCATCTACGACAACTTCGAGTGGCCCCACTGCGCGGCGCAGGGGTACGACTTCACCGACTTCTATAACCCGACCACCGGCAGGTCCGGCCCGAAGGGCATGGCTGCGACTCCGGAGGAGAAGTGGAAGCCCGGGCGCGTCCACGGCTACGGGCTGTTCGAGAAGGGCCAGAACCACAGGTCTCCGATGTTCGCCGCCGCGAACCGCGCCGCCGCGGATGCTGCGGCGTCTAAGAAGGCTGAGTCGAAGAATTAAGTAGGCGGGCTTCTGCTGCTGCTGCTTTTGGGCAGCTGGTGGACGGTCTGCTGATCTGGATCAGCACTTGAATAGCTGCAGAACGGTACTTGAGAAGCTGCTGGTGAGCTGCTGGTGAGCTGCTGCTGCTGCGGCTTCTAAATAGCTGCTGTTGCTGTTCTGCGGAGCACTTGCACGGCTGCTGGCACTGCTAGCACTGCTGCTGCTACTATTTTTTTTTTCCTTGCCGATTTCATTGACTATCTCGCTCGTGGCGGTAAATCTTTGTGGCATCCCCGCCGTGGCAGTACGCCATTTAGTCAGTGCCCTTTCTTGGCAAAAAAAAGAAATACGTGCAACACATAGCAGAGTTGGCACGTGGGGGTTTTGAAGATTTTGCTTTTGATGGCTTTGCTACCTGCTGCGGAGCATTTGTTTTTCTGTTTCAATCCCGCTCTACTCCTCCCCCGCTCTATTTCTTGCCCCCCCCCCCCTCTTCTCCGTGTTGTGTGATGTGATTTCGATTGTGTTGTTTATTTTCTACTTCTTTTAGCAGGAAGTATCTATCTAAACTGTGTACGCTACACTCCTCTGTACCCTCTGGTATGGCTTAGCTTTCATTTTTTATTTTTATTTTTTCGTAGTGCCTCTAATTTTTTGGTGGTGCTTCGGTGCTGTCTGTGCCTGTCCCTCGAATGTGGCATCTGTTCCGACGAATGCTTAGAATTTTCTTTCATTTGCTTGGTTTGGTTAGCTAGGTTGTCTTTGGTTGGTTAGGTTGCCTGTGTCTTGCTTTTGATTGGTTATAGGTTGATGGTGGCTTGCTTTTGATTGTTAGGTTGCTTGTGTCTTGCTTTTGATTGGTTATAGGTTGATTGTGGCTTGCTTTTGATTGGTTAGGTTGCTTGTGGCTTGCTTTTGATTGGTTAGGCTGCTCCTTGCTTCTGTTTTTCGCTTGCTTTTTATTTGCTTCCTTGCTTGCTTGCCTGGTTGCTTGCTTGCTTGCTTGCTTGCTTGCTTGCTTGCTTGCTTGCTTGCTTGCTTGCTTGCTTGCTTGCTTGCTTGCTTGCTTGCTTGCTTGCTTGCTTGCTTGCTTGCTTGCTTGCTTGCTTGCTTGCTTGCTTGCTTGCTTGCTTGCTTGCTTGCTTGCTTGCTTGCTTGCTTGCTTGCTTGCTTGCTTGCTTGCTTGCTTGCTTGCTTGCTTGCTTGCTTGCTTGCTTGCTTGCTTGCTTGCTTGCTTGCTTGCTTGCTTGCTTGCTTGCTTGCTTGCTTGCTTGCTTGCTTGCTTGCTTGCTTGCTTGCTTGCTTGCTTGCTTGCTTGCTTGCTTGCTTGCTTGCTTGCTTGCTTGCTTGCTTGCTTGCTTGCTTGCTTGCTTGCTTGCTTGCTTGCTTGCTTGCTTGCTTGCTTGCTTGCTTGCTTGCTTGCTTGCTTGCTTGCTTGCTTGCTTGCTTGCTTGCTTGCTTGCTTGCTTGCTTGCTTGCTTGCTTGCTTGCTTGCTTGCTTGCTTGCTTGCTTGCTTGCTTGCTTGCTTGCTTGCTTGCTTGCTTGCTTGCTTGCTTGCTTGCTTGCTTGCTTGCTTGCTTGCTTGCTTGCTTGCTTGCTTGCTTGCTTGCTTGCTTGCTTGCTTGCTTGCTTGCTTGCTTGCTTGCTTGCTTGCTTGCTTGCTTGCTTGCTTGCTTGCTTGCTTGCTTGCTTGCTTGCTTGCTTGCTTGCTTGCTTGCTTGCTTGCTTGCTTGCTTGCTTGCTTGCTTGCTTGCTTGCTTGCTTGCTTGCTTGCTTGCTTGCTTGCTTGCTTGCTTGCTTGCTTGCTTGCTTGCTTGCTTGCTTGCTTGCTTGCTTGCTTGCTTGCTTGCTTGCTTGCTTGCTTGCTTGCTTGCTTGCTTGCTTGCTTGCTTGCTTGCTTGCTTGCTTGCTTGCTTGCTTGCTTGCTTGCTTGCTTGCTTGCTTGCTTGCTTGCTTGCTTGCTTGCTTGCTTGCTTGCTTGCTTGCTTGCTTGCTTGCTTGCTTGCTTGCTTGCTTGCTTGCTTGCTTGCTTGCTTGCTTGCTTGCTTGCTTGCTTGCTTGCTTGCTTGCTTGCTTGCTTGCTTGCTTGCTTGCTTGCTTGCTTGCTTGCTTGCTTGCTTGCTTGCTTGCTTGCTTGCTTGCTTGCTTGCTTGCTTGCTTGCTTGCTTGCTTGCTTGCTTGCTTGCTTGCTTGCTTGCTTGCTTGCTTGCTTGCTTGCTTGCTTGCTTGCTTGCTTGCTTGCTTGCTTGCTTGCTTGCTTGCTTGCTTGCTTGCTTGCTTGCTTGCTTGCTTGCTTGCTTGCTTGCTTGCTTGCTTGCTTGCTTGCTTGCTTGCTTGCTTGCTTGCTTGCTTGCTTGCTTGCTTGCTTGCTTGCTTGCTTGCTTGCTTGCTTGCTTGCTTGCTTGCTTGCTTGCTTGCTTGCTTGCTTGCTTGCTTGCTTGCTTGCTTGCTTGCTTGCTTGCTTGCTTGCTTGCTTGCTTGCTTGCTTGCTTGCTTGCTTGCTTGCTTGCTTGCTTGCTTGCTTGCTTGCTTGCTTGCTTGCTTGCTTGCTTGCTTGCTTGCTTGCTTGCTTGCTTGCTTGCTTGCTTGCTTGCTTGCTTGCTTGCTTGCTTGCTTGCTTGCTTGCTTGCTTGCTTGCTTGCTTGCTTGCTTGCTTGCTTGCTTGCTTGCTTGCTTGCTTGCTTGCTTGCTTGCTTGCTTGCTTGCTTGCTTGCTTGCTTGCTTGCTTGCTTGCTTGCTTGCTTGCTTGCTTGCTTGCTTGCTTGCTTGCTTGCTTGCTTGCGGGCAGGCTTGCGGGCAGGCTTGCGGGCAGGCTTGCGGGCAGGCTTGCGGGCAGGCTTGCGGGCAGGCTTGCGGGCAGGCTTGCGGGCAGGCTTGCGGGCAGGCTTGCGGGCAGGCTTGCGGGCAGGCTTGCGGGCAGGCTTGCGGGCAGGCTTGCGGGCAGGCTTGCGGGCAGGCTTGCGGGCAGGCTTGCGGGCAGGCTTGCGGGCAGGCTTGCGGGCAGGCTTGCGGGCAGGCTTGCGGGCAGGCTTGCTTGCTTGGCTATAGCTGGATGGCTGGAGCTGCTCGATCGGTCGGTCCGTTGATTGGTTGGTCGGCCAGTTGGTTGGTTGATTGGTTGATTGACGGGTTGGTTAGTTAGGCCGTTGGTTGGTTGGTTGGCCCTGGCCGGGGGGGGGGGAGGGGGTGCCGATTAGACCCCGTCGGGCGATGCCAACGTCGTGAGAGCCGCACCCTACGATAGCAGCTACTGACTGGATTTGCTGTCTTGGTGGTCTCTCCACTCGACTCCTCGCCGCACGTGCGCCGTTTGAGCCGTTACGCCACAGGTGCATGTCTGGTGCATGTCTCTTATCCCGAAGTTGTTGGCCAAAATGACTACCACGGCCCCGCTTGTTGCTTTTGTTCGAACACCTACTACTGCTGTAGGAATTTTATGCACAATGTTGGTGCGTCGGCTGCGCATGGTTGCGTTGGTGAGGGAAGAAAGAAGAGCGGGGGGGGGGGGGGGGGGGGGGC
>MEHQ01000885.1:179290-200436 GCA_008828725.1 Saccharina japonica
GGGGGGGGGGGGGGGGGGGGGGGGGTACCACGTTGATTAAGCGTTTCGTCTGTGGTTCCCCACGGTAGCTGGTTGTTGCTGTTGTTGTTGTCTGTTATTGTCGATATTTGGCATTAACCCTCCGGCGATATGTCGTACCATACCGCTGTTTCGCTGGGGATGAACGACACAGCAATACAGCAACAGTACTCGTAGTATTTGTGAGTGAAACCTTGCTATCAAGGCAACAGCCAGACGAGCAAACCATTCGATCCGAACGATTCGTATTTTTTCATGTATGGAGGAAGCCTCATGGGATGGAGGAAAGTGGAAACATAAAATAGAAACAGAAAATGGCCGCAGACGGGAGCAAAAAAGTGAATGGAAACAGCTCGTAATGGAAGCAGAAGGTGGAAGCAGGCGGCGAAGGTAGAAGGAGCAACACGGTCGCGCCTTAAGCGTCCGATAGGAAAGGGTTTCCAGTGGAAATTTGGCAGGGAAGGCTTCGGGTGTCCGCGTTGGTGTTTTGGTGTCCGCTGCTTTTGAGGGTTTGATGCAGAGCAGGCGGGGTGTGTCCGTGGCTCCGGCTTGTCCCCTCGTGTGGCCATGTGTTTGTGTGGGCGTGTGGATAACACCGCATGCCCCTATTCCAGCCACACCCTCCCTCCCAATGCCTCTCTGGTCGGTGAAACGCCTGACATGCTCCGTCCCGGCATTGTAGGGACGCGAGGGTCTATGGCCGTACGATAACGGTCATGCATGTCATGAGTACACCCCACCCCTCCTTGCCCAACCGCCAGAGCGCGCGCCCGGTCATCTTTCGTCTGATTTCCCGTGCACGCGAAATATGTCGCCGGGTCGGGTCGGGTCGGGTGCGTGCCGTGTATCCTATCGTGTGGTGTGGTGGTGTGCTTGATGGATGTCGGCTTAAGGCCGGCCGCCCCTCGCTTCTAATAACAGCGCCTTGGTTTCGTTCACGGGCGTGTGTTGTTTCGAACTCTGGGGGGTATACGCGGCTGTGATAAGTTTTGTGCTCTACTGGTATAAGGTAATAACGGTTTTGGAAAGGTGTTGGGAGGTTTCGAGATTTTCGAAGTTTTGGAAGTTTCCGCAACTTTCGAGGTGCCCCCGAGGTTTCCCCTCAAGTTCCTGACAGGCGTTATTTCGGAAGGTCAAAAATGGAGCACCCGACGCGCGTATTATCTATATACTGATTCCGCGCGCATCAGCGATTTAGCGAAGACATGTTTTTTTCATTGCTTCGTATTTTTCGCTGTCCCCCCCCCCTTCTTCCCCTCCATTATTGCGCCTCTCCCGCCTGTTGTGTGACTGACCGCCCTGACGACCCTGAGCGGAGGAGATATGGCGTGGCAGTGGGGAGGGGCAGGGAGTGTGGTCTTTGTGTCTTTTGCCGTGACGCGCTTAATGTTTTATCATGTTAGCTATTCCATGCTGGACATGTCTTTAGCCTCAGATGATTATTATTGATTAGCACAGTTACGCCCCCCCCCACAAACGGCTCGACTCGGCTGGGCTGGACTCGGCTCGGCTCGTGCTGTTTTTGCTTTCTTTTCGGTAGGTCGCGCGCGAAACGCTCGCTCTACCACTTCTTGCTGTAGGTACTCTCGCCATATTTTTCTTCTGTGCTCCCAGTATCGTTGTCGAGACACGTATCTAGCTATCATACATAGCTGGCGGTGCATTTTTCCTCTCGCGTGTTTTTGTGTTTCCGTTCCCCCTCTCTCAGGCGTTGCTTCTCCTTTTTTGGCACATGCCATGCTGCTGCTTCTGTCTGTGTTCATCTTTTTTAGCTTACATACGTTGTGCTTTCGCTTTTTTGTTTTCGAGGCAGTCTCGCGGTACGTTGATTATAAACTCAAGTTTCCCTTTCTGCTTTTTGTCTGTTTCCCCCCCCCCCCCCCCCCCCGGTTATTTTTGTACCGGGTACATACCATAGGTATCATACTTTTTTTTTTTGGGTAGGTCGAGGTGTCCTCGGGTATATATTATATATCACTGCTGATCCATTTTCTTTCGCTCCCGGTCATCCCTGCAGCTCGATTATCGTGGCAGCGTTAAGCCCTTAAGCCGTTAAGAACTGGTCCCACATATTGAGGACAAACTACTTGGAATTAGTGTGGGATCATGTTTTCAGTCCTGAATGGGTTATATAACAAAGGAAAAAATGTCGATTCGTTCCCTTTTTCTTTGTTTTTGGGCGTCATCAGCAGCAGAACAGTACGTAGATGTTTCGCGTTTTGGCTTTTTTCCTAAGCTTCCGCGGGTATATACCTTATATATACCAAGGCACGCTCATAAAACATCACGTATGCTTCTGTGTTGATGGGCAGAGTAGGTTGGTAAGCCAAAACGTGGGTGGTAGCTCTGAAGGTGTTCACGCGACGCTCCCCTTGATTCACCGGCTACTAATCCGGGTTTTGCCGTGCGTTTTCGCGTTTTGCGCTGCGTTTTTTGTTTTTTTTGCTCACTGAATTTTCTCATTTTTCGCTTGGTATGTTAAGGTGAAGGTAGTGGGTGTGTGTGTGTGTTTTTTTTTTGCAGCGGTGGTGATGGCGGCGACGGTGGTGGTGGTGGTATGTGGTTTCGGGTTCTCGGTGCCCCAGCTACTGGGCATCTTGGTGGGTGCGCGTCGGGGAGTTGAACGCTGTTCTAGGGGCCTGTAGTGTTGCCTTCGTCATGATCATCGGTGCACCCGTCAGGCGTAGAAACAGAGGGTAACGTGCAAGCAGGAAGGGCGAGGAGGAAAGGGGGGAGGGGTGGGAAGGGGCGACATGGGAGAAAAGAGAGTCAGAAGTAAGGCGAATGAACATCGTCCGTTGTCATCACTTTTTTTTCTTTTTTCTTTTCCAAGTTTCACACACGCACAGCACGCCCGCGTCAACTTAACGAGCTGTGGAGCGAGATTTGTAATGCTTGCTCAAGTCGGCGGCCATCGCAACATAATCACCGCGTCTCAGCTTCTTGGCGGGGGTAAACGGTGTGCAGAGTACCCTCCCACACGGAAGGGGCATTACCGGTACATATTGTGTGCCTGATATATTTTGGATGTGGCGACCGTCGTGCAGGGTTTCGTTTTTGTTTATTTTGATTTTTTGTAGCATTTTAATATTTTTCGTTTTGTCCTTCCGGCCTTTTATTAATGGTGTTTTCGTCGCTCACCGATGTTTTTTTTTCTAGCACCTGGCTGACCTGATGTTTCTCGGGGCCTCTGACGAATTGGAAAAAGGGCGTGTTGAGAAATAGGTGACAGCCTAAATTGCCATAGTAAATGGTCAGTACTACTACAGCGACCTATCTACAGGCAAAGCTCAGAAGTCCTAGCATGGGGGTATGGCTGAAGAAGCAGAAGTATTGCAGTCACCCACTAAGCGTTCGGTCTGTCTGCTGCTTGGAAGCGGTTACGTGCGGACAACGCGGTGCAATTAGGTACTGCCGCAGTAGCAACGCGGCGCGATTACCAAGCACTGGCGGGTGCCACTTAGTTTAGACACGATGTAAAATATACCCGGTATATACATGTTTCAGTCAGCACAGTAGCACACCTATATCTATGTATGTGTACGTGAAGCTAGGGGAAGATTACCCGATCGAGTGTGCAATCTCAAGGGCTGCGCCCTGATAGCTCCAGTCAGCAGATTTTGAAAACCGGCTACGCCTTTACTAAACCGGTACACCGGGCCCGAACCGTGCACTGTTTCCGCGAAGTCGAAACCGGTCGCCGCGCCCCCCCCCCCCCACTCGCCGCGACCCCCCCCCCCCTTCGCGCTTGGTGCTAGCAATCAATGTCTGCCTGGTCGGTGAAAACCCGATATGCTCCGTCCCGGCATTGTAGGGATGCGAGGGTCTATGGTCATACATACGACTACGGCCATGCACGAAAATGAAGTACACCCCTCCCGGTGCTCCGTCTCGAAAGGGATGCGTGGTCAATGGTCAAATGACTTAAGGCAAGCAACAAATGAGTACGCCCCCCCTCTATGGTCATACGACTACAGCCATGCATGAAAATGAAGTACACCCCCCCCCCCCTGCCCCCGGCTGCTGGCTAGTGGGGGGGGCTCGCCGCAGGCGCCCCCGGAAAGTCCTACTAGAGTCGCTCGGCCAGGCCCCCCCCTAAGGGCCCTCTGCTGGAGAGGCTCGATCCCTCTGCGGGAGGCGCGGCCGTACGTTACATGATTCGGCTTCGCTGTTGATAGAGCTAAAACACTACGTAGTAACGTTGATTTTTTTTTGCCCGTGTTTCCAAAGTTCACCTCTTCACTGTCGGAGTGTTGCTCAGGGCCGTTCTTATCGGAGCCATAAATTTCCTACGTAAATTTCCAAAAAACAAAATCGCGCAATTTTCTATATTTCCATTTTTTCCATTTTTTTTCCCCCCATTTATTGGAACGTGAAGCCTTCCAAAACATTTTTCCCTCCGAAGAATTTCCAATATTTCCTCTTTTCTCCTTTTTTTGTTTGGAGAAAATATTGGAAATTATGGGAAAAAAGCTGCTCGATAAGAATGGCCCTTATGAGTGATCAACGATAAAGCTCGTGTCATGTACGTACACAGTATTCGGATGGCAACAGGCACGGGATGGCGGGTGCGTTTACAAAGAAAACACCTAAGAGAAAAAAGCGGACAGAGTGTACGATGATGAATTAATGGTGCACCACCAGGAGGGAGCGACACAGAGCCCACATACCGCCAGAAGAAGTGGTTTTGATATCGGCTGCTTCCTTCCATCATCGTGGTTACGGTTTTCCGTATTTTTCCCCTCTCTGTTTAGTTTCGCGTGCCCTCTCTATCTCAACACCACGCATTTTTGAAGGGGTCTCCGTTTCAGCATGTGCGGCGTTATTGTAGGACGTACGTAAGCATAGGCAATACATGCACTGGCAACCCTGGCGGCTCCCTCCGCCAAATTATATTACGGGAGACCAAAGTCAATAGGGGGCCTACGGAACACACATTTTATATGCCAGGTATATATTTCCCTATTTTCAGTACCAGGTAAACAATATTTGGTCCTATTTACTAGTGTTTACTATGGTCCCCCGTTATGGTAGCACTACAGCATACCGGTATACCACAGGGTATTATAGTGTAATGTTACTGGCAGGTTCATACACTGGACCACGACTGAGCCCTAATGATATCATCGTGCCTACGTTTTCACTCCCCTTCTGACTTTTTTTTTGCAGCTACAGGGAAGAAGTGTGTACGTGCGTGCGTACGTAGGTACTGTACGCGTAGTAAGCCGTACGAGTACTGCCACAACGAGCCGCCTTTACCGTAATTCTGAAATAGTATCTAGGATAAAGTATAGAAATCGGGGAATGGGTTTCGGCCAGCGTGTGGTTCCAGAGTTATGAGAAGGAATATTTCGAACAACGCCGAAAAAACTACTTTAGACCCTAACCCTAACCCCAACCCTTCTATGAGCTTTGTCTCGAAAAAATCAGGCGTTTTTGTTTTTAGAAAAATTGGTCGACTACACTAAAAGGCATATAATAAAATATTCCCCGATTCTCATACTTTATCCTAGATAATAATTCAGTGATGCGGTAGGCTACTACTGGCCACAACAGGACGAAATTATTGGATCTCGCGTAACCGAATGCTTCTCGGTCGTTTCTAGTCAAATAAATGGTCAGCATTTCGAAGAGTTCGGTGTGCATACGTTGGTGTCATGTGACGATTGATCGTACGCCGGTATCGCGTGGCCTTTCTTGCCAAACCTGACAACAACAACAACAACAACCAGCTAGCTGCGGACAACCCACACCAAGCAAGCAGTTGTAGACTGAAACGAAAAAAATGGCTCGGTAAGAGAAAAGGCGGACCGAGTGTACGATGATGAATTCATGTGGCTTAACCCTTTTACTACTCCAAAAATGAGACCACACTAATTCCAAGTAGTTTTGTCCCAAAAAAATGGTTGCAGTTCTGAAGGGGTTAAGGAGGGATCGAAAGAAAAAGCGGACAGAGGTGTACAATGAGTAAGTAATGGTGCATCAGAAGGGATCACACAGAGCCCATCCCGTCACAATTATTGGTGATGGTTTTGAAATCGGTTGCTTCCTTCCATCGCTCGGTCGTTTTTGGGTTCGATTGATTTCTGGGGTTTCCATAGAGGTGTGCATGTATAGGTGTTGTCGGCGTAGGGACTCGGGACAAAAACTGAGCCGGTTTCCGGTTTCGGCCGGTTATTGGCAACCGAAAAACCGGCCCGAAAAAAAAAAAGTTGTTTTCGGTCAACATTCGGTTTTCAGTTCACAACACAACAAAAACACTGGTTGTTGTGACACCCCCTTATTAATGCCTGGTAAGTTATTATTACTGACCACTTTGACCAGGCATACGACTTATAATGGATAATGGATGTCGATTCTCATACAGCTGACTCTCTTTGTTCTCGAAATAATAGCACGTAGCCAAGAGAAGCAAAACGATATATAACCCTTAGTTTTCATAACTATCTGTGTGTCGACAGGGTTTATGTACGACTACTACTAGTGGCCCCATTCGGTCGGTGCCGCTAGCCAACTAGCTGACATATTGTATACTACTATGTCCCAGAATATAAGCAATTTTTTCATTTAATATTAATGTATTGAATGTGCTTATATTTATGGACAGAGTGGTACCTGGTATATTTGACAAATCGGTTGGCGGAGCCAGTTGATGGCCAGCCAACTTTCCGACTTAAGTCGGGCGGGAGAAGCGAGCCAAACCAGCCCTTCGCGGCCGAGGGGACGCCGCCCCCCCCCCCCCCAAAAAAAAAGAATGTTTAATATGCCGCATTCAACCATCCTTCCTACAACAGATAAGTATGAAAACCCCACAAACGAGTGTAGGTTAATCGGCATGTCCGGGAAACGAGGACTACCTGGTAGCAATTAGTAGTCCGATTCATAACTACAGTAGCTGATGTTGGGGACGTACACTACCGGCCCTCTCATTATAATAATAAAGTGCCCCACAAGAAACTCAGCCTAAACATTACGGGGGAAACAAGCAAGTCGGCAGCTATTATACTGAAGTTAGTGTGGGACACACCCCTTTCTCAAATAAGAAAGTCAGTCTAAGCCCTTTCTGGTTTCTTATGAGCGGGCCGGTACTGTAATCAAGTCGTTCCGACACGCAGTCCTCCCATTTTTAATCACAATCTTTGTATTAACGTCCGGGAAACGACTATCTGGTAGCAATTGGTAGTCTGATTAATAACTACCTGTAGCTGATGTTGGGGACGCAATCAAGTCGTGCCGACACGCAGTCCTCCCATTTTAATCATCATTGTACTGACGCCCGAAGTTTATGCCGCACGACGAGAAAGTTCACAGGCACATCAAGGATAACCTGAAAAAAAGGTAAGAAAATAGTAGGCGTTACGTGAGAGCAATACGTACGCAACAAGAACACTGCGGCTCTCTCTCCTACGGCCCTAGAGCAACGACATACGTACCGCATACACGAATTTGACTATTAGCAATAAGGCGAGGCCTTTCTTGGCAGCAACTATTACAACCCCCACTTTTAATAACTCCTCGCCTTGCATACTCTTGGGCATGCTACTTTCTACTATCGAATAGTCTGCCCGCCGACTGGTTTGTCTGCCTTCTCGCCTCTGTGCCTGCACCTGTCTGTGTCTACGTGCCTGGATACCTGACTGCCTGTCGTGAAACTTAACACAATACATTGGGTATGCCTGAAAACCGCAGCTAGCGGTGGTATTAGTAGAAAGAAAAAAAAAACTTCCCCCCCCCCCATAGCGACAGAGGAGCAACAAAAATAACGCTCACCCCCTTGTCACCCTCCTTCCCCCGCCAAAACAAACAGGAGAAAAAATGATACGAATACGAGTAGTACACCATACGTAGTTGGAGAGCTTTTTCCACCGGCAATATTCGTATATATGATACGTACGAGCACAGCTATTAATAGGTACGACGTATATACGTGCATACGTCTTATAGGTATATGTGCGAACGTTATTAATGTAGTGACCGATCTATCGAGGACAACGGGCTACTATTTATCTATTTATACTATTAATATTAATATAATAGTAATGTCGTGGCAGTAAAACAATAACAAGCTACTCGTAAAAGTCGCCGGCCTTGGCCCGATTTCAACAACCTGCGCCCACCCTATGTTTTGAGGAAAAACTACTGTGCTTCAAAATCAGAGTTGACACTACTAATATTTAGCACTCTAGTTCAAAACTGCTAATTCCCCAACGACGTGAGTACCCCCCTCCCCGCCCCGCCGTGCTCCGTCTCTAAAGGGATCCGTGACCAATGGTCATACGACTATTACTTGGGACGATAGTAATCAGGACTCATGACGTACACAAAAACCTATATACTCCAGTATTTTTAGTCGGCATATTTGGTCCTGATTACTATCTTCCCCCGTAACAAGGCAAGCAACAAATGAGGTACGCCCCCCCTCCCCCTCCCCTGCCACTGCCGCCGTGCATAGCCGTCTCCTTTTGTCCTCCGACAAAGAAGGAAAACATAAGATGGAAGGAAGGCGCGCACGGGCCCCACGTGGTGACTGGTGGAGCTTCTACTTCCATTTTTGAAGCCTATAATAACAATAAGAATATGCAAAGCACAAGTAAAACGTGCACATATCTCGCCCTTGGCCAAGATAAACCAACCCGCCGATCGCCACCCATTTTTTACACCACCACCCTCACCTCACATCAACTCCTCCTCCTCCCCGCTCTATCCAATAACGTCACACCCAGCCCCCACCCAAATAAATCTGGTGCGAGGCTTTTTTATGTTCAATTTGGATACCCAATCGTTGGCATATATCCTTCTGTCTGTCCGTCCTCCCTCCGTCACTCCCCCCCCGCCTCCCATATTTTTGTATTTCTGTATGTTTTTCGCCACTTCTTGGCCTTCATCCCCTTTCCACCCACCCTTCACAAAATTAGTACACCCCGCCTCCATTTTTTTTGTAGATTTTGTTTTTCGCCACTCCTTGGCCTTCATCCTCCTCTCCACTCATCCTTCACAAAATGGTTACGCCCCCCCTCCCCCCTCGGGCCGCACCAAATATGAGTGCACAAAGTTTTGTTTTTTTTACCGTTCCTCACTACCTCTACCTCTTCTTCTCTTCATCCACCGTCCCCAAAATATATTTGCACGTATAGCCCCCCTTCACACGCATCCGTTACCCCGCCCGCCTCTTCCCCACGCCCCAGTTAGCTTTCTGCGTATGTTGTCATTCTCGCCAGTCACCCCACTGCCCATTCATGGTTGGCACTACGGAGTAAGCAAGCAAATAAAACACTCTATATATAGCCACGATCGCATCATCAACCAACGAGATGATGACTGATGACTGTGATGCCATGCCAATTCAACGAGATGATGATGACTGTGATGCTATGCCACGATGGATCGTCGTGCCGTTTGAGCATTATATTCTTGCTTTCTTTCTCCGTCCTTGTGCATAGAATCAACCAATTAACGGCAGCGGGCGAGCTACGAAAAAACAAACACACACACAAGAAAATAAATAAATAAACCAGGGAGCTGAGGGGCATTATCATGCCCAAAAAGGCGGAGGGGGGGG
This sequence comes from Saccharina japonica, assembly GCA_008828725.1. NCBI lineage: Eukaryota > Phaeophyceae > Laminariales > Laminariaceae > Saccharina > Saccharina japonica. The sequence continues at coordinate 188,868 of MEHQ01000885.1, forward strand.
GGGGCTACGTAACAATACATCAGGGAAGGACCGACGGAACGAAAAGAAATATGATACCGGTAGGTATTGCAGCCGTAGTAGTAGTAGTAGTAGTAGTAGTAGTAGTAGTAGTAGTAGTAGTAGTAGTAGTAGTAGTAGTAGTAGTAGTGTACAACGGCCAAAAAATAACACACAAAACTTTGGGGAGGGGAGGGGAAGAGGTGGGCCATGGCCACACCCACCTCGTCGGCTAGGCGTCCCCAGCCGGCGGCCGTCATCGCCTTCGAAACAAGTCCTGGCAGTAATATACCAAGTCTTGCCCGGGGGTGGGGTGAGTACGTGAGTACCACCATAATCATCCCCTTTCTCATCACCATCACCACCGCCCTCACCCTCACCATCACCATCATCATCACCATCGTAACCAATATCGTCATCCTCAGGAGGTCTTCCTTCCTTCCCGCCCGAAACAGCCATCGCCCCTTCCCCAAGCCGGAAAACCCATCACCAAAATACTGCCGAAATTATCGGCGAGGGGGTAAAACGGTCCGGGGCCACCGGGAAAAATGTTTCCTAAACGTGGGCGGGGAAATGCAGCAGTGGTGGGGGCGCGGCGTCAGCAACACCGCCGTCGCCGCTAGCACTATTACCACTACCTCTGCCGCTTCGACGACCGCCTGTACGACTACTACTAGTGGCCCCATTCGGTCGGTGCCGCTAGCCAACTAGCTGACATATTGTATACTACTATGTCCCAGAATATAAGCAATTTTTTCATTTAATATTAATGTATTGAATGTGCTTATATTTATGGACAGAGTGGTACCTGGTATATTTGACAAATCGGTTGGCGGAGCCAGTTGATGGCCAGCCAACTTTCCGACTTAAGTCGGGCGGGAGCCAAACCCGCCCCTCGCGGCCGGGGGGGCCCCCCCCCCCCCCCCCCCCAAAAAAAAGAATGTTTAATATGCCGCATTCAACCATCCTTCCTACAACAGATAAGTATGAAAACCCCACAAACGAGTGTAGGTTAATCGGCATGTCCGGGAAACGAGGACTACCTGGTAGCAATTAGTAGTCCGATTCATAACTACAGTAGCTGATGTTGGGGACGTACACTACCGGCCCTCTCATAAGAAAGTGCCCCACAAGAAACTCAGCCTAAACATTACGGGTAAATAAGAAAGTCGACAGCTATTATACTGAAGTTAGTGTGGGACACACCCCTTTCTCAAATAAGAAAGTCAGTCTAAGCCCTTTCTGGTTTCTTATGAGCGGGCCGGTACTGTAATCAAGTCGTTCCGACACGCAGTCCTCCCATTTTTAATCACAATCTTTGTATTAACGTCCGGGAAACGACTATCTGGTAGCAATTGGTAGTCTGATTAATAACTACCTGTAGCTGATGTTGGGGACGCAATCAAGTCGTGCCGACACGCAGTCCTCCCATTTTAATCATCATCATTGTACTGACGCCCGAAGTTTATGCCGCACGACGAGAAAGTTCACAGGCACATCAAGGATAACCTGAAAAAAAGGTAAGAAAATAGTAGGCGTTACGTGAGAGCAATACGTACGCAACAAGAACACTGCGGCTCTCTCTCCTACGGCCCTAGAGCAACGACATACGTACCGCATACACGAATTTGACTATTAGCAATAAGGCGAGGCCTTTCTTGGCAGCAACTATTACAACCCCCACTTTTAATAACTCCTCGCCTTGCATACTCTTGGGCATGCTACTTTCTACTATCGAATAGTCTGCCCGCCGACTGGTTTGTCTGCCTTCTCGCCTCTGTGCCTGCACCTGTCTGTGTCTACGTGCCTGGATACCTGACTGCCTGTCGTGAAACTTAACACAATACATTGGGTATGCCTGAAAACCGCAGCTAGCGGTGGTATTAGTAGAAAGAAAAAAAAAACTTCCCCCCCCCCCTCTTGTCACCCTTCCTCCCCGCCTCCCCCCCCCACCCCGCAAAAAACAAATAAACAAACTACGACATCAAAATTGGAGAACTTTCCACCTACTACAACGTTCGTAGCATGCCTAGTAGTACGTACGACGAACGTACGTCTTATGTGGTACGCACGAACGTCAGCGACCGACCTATCGAGAGCAGGGTATTATCATGGAAGTGAAACAACACGAAGTACTGTAATAAGCTGAAACGTCGACCGGCATTGACCCGTTAGCAACAAGCCCGCCCACCCACGTTCAAATCAGAGTCTCGATACTATATATAGCAGTATATCGAAATGGCTACCCCCTAATCGCTGTGCTATCGCTGAAAATCCGACGTGCTCCGTCCAGGCATTGTAGGGACGAGAGGGTGTGTGGTCATTCGACTAAGGCAAGCAATAAAAGAGTACGCTCCACACACACACCTGCCCTGCCGCCGTACATAGCCGTCTCCTTTTGTCCTCCGAAAAACAACCAAAACATAAGATGGAAGGAAGGCGCGCACGAGTGGGTCCCATGTGGTGACCGGTGGAGCTTCTACTTCCATTTAGAAGCCTATAATAACGATAAGAAGAATATGCAAAGAACAAGTAAACGTGCACACGTGTCGCCCTTGGCCAAGATACAACCCGCCGACCCGCCGACCGCCGCCCGTTTTGCACACGACCACCCTCACCTCACCTCCTCCTGTTCCTTCTCCCCGCTCCATCCAATATCGTTACCCCCCCCCCCCCAAATATACCTGGCAGCTTTTTATGTTCAATTTGGATAGCCAATCGATGGCATATATCTTTCTGTCTGTCCGTCCTGCCTCCGTCACCCCACCCCGCCCCCCAAATTTTTGTATGTTCTGTAATGTTTTTCGCCATTCTTGGCCTTCCATCCCCTTTCCACCACACTCCTTCACAAAATTAGTTACACCCGCTCCATTTTTTTTGTAGATTTTGTTTTTCGCCACTCCTTGCCTTCATACCTCCTTCTCCACTCAGCTTCCACAAAATGGATTACGCCGCCCCTCCCTCCTCGGGCCGCACCAAATATGAGTGCACAAAGTTTGTTTTGTTTTACTATGTTCCTCAACTACGGTCTATCTCTTCTTCTCTTCATCCCAACGTCCCCAAATTATTTGACACCAGTATAGGCCCTCCTCACATATGTTAGACTTGACGCTTGGACGCATCCCGTTAACCCGCCCGCCGCTCGCTTCCCACGCCCAGTTAGCTGTCTGGCGTATGTTGTCATTCTCGCCAGTCACCCACTGCCCATTCATGGTTGGCACTACGGAGTCAGCAAGCAAAGAAAACGCTCTATGTATCCATATATAGCCACGATGGCATCGTCAACCAACGAGATGATCATGACTGATGCCTGTGATGCCATGCCAATTCAACGAGATGATATTGACTGTGATGCCATGCAACGAGATGGATCGTCGTGCCATTGAAGCATTATATTCTTGCTTTTTTTTTCTCCGTACTTGTACTCGTAGCTTCAACCAAGTAACGGCACCGGGCGAGCTACGAAAAAAAATAATCACACACACAAGAAAACAAAATGGGGAGGTGAGGGGCATCATGCCCAAAAAGGCGGAGGGGGGGGGGGGCTACGTAACAATACTTCAGGGAAGGACCGACGGAAAGAAGAGAAATATTATACCGGTTGGTATGGCAGCAGTAGTAGTGTACAACGACCAAAAAATAACTGAATACACAAAACGTTGGGAAGGGGAGGGGAGGGGAAGAGGTGGGCCATGGCCCCACCCCCCTCGTCGGCTAGGCGTCCCCAGCCGGCGGCCGTCATCGCCTTCGAAACAAGAACCTGGCAGAACTATACCAAGTTTCACCCGGGGGTGGGGTGGGGTGAGTACGTGAGTACCACCATAGTCATCCCCTTCCTCATCGCGCTCATCATCACCATCACCATCACCATCATAATCGTAACCAACATCGTCATCCCCAGGAGGTCTTCCTTCATTCCCGCCCGAAACAACCATCGGCCCTTCCCCAAGCGGGAAAACCCACCAGCTAAAACACTGCCGGAATTATCGGCGAGGGGGAAAAACCGTCTGGGGCCACCGGGAAAAAAAAATCCTAAACGTGGGCGGGGAAATGCAGCAGTGGTGGGGGCGCGGCGTCAGCAACACCGCCGTCGCCGCTAGCACTATTACCACTACCTCTGCCGCTTCGACGACCGCCCCGCCCTCCGTGCCCTGAACGGCCGTGCACCCTTCGGAAGTGTTGTGTCACCTGCGGGGTATCACTGTACAGTATACAAGTACCAGTACCAGTAGCAGTACCAGTGCAGCAGTAGAACAACAGGAGAGCACGAACAAAGGGGTGTCGAGGAGGATAGGAATGCCATCATCAGGATAATAATAATAATAATAATAATAATAATAATAATAATAATAATAATAATAATAATAATAATAATAATAACAACAATAATAATAAACATGTTGGGTACACGAAAAGTGACGTATCATATTACGTAGGTACAACAATAGCTCTCTGCACGTCTTCGATTTTTCTTGGGACTGAAATACGCCCTCAACATGGTCGGATGGTTAACGAAACATTATGAAAACTTTTCCGGGGGAGCATAGTAAACACTAGTAAATAGGACCTACGGTGCTCACCAAAGCCTATATATTTACCTTTTATTACTAACAACATTTGGTTCTATTTACTACGGCCCTGCACAATAGGAAACGCATATATAATCAGCTCCGAGTAAGCTCCGAGTGCGTATCCTTATTATTATTTAATACGCTTCGGTAGTGGTGACGGTGGTGTCGTTTTGGATCTTCAGGACTATGCCGGTTTCGGTATGCTCCGCGGGAGACCGGCTCTACCGCGCGCCACCCGACCCCGATCGGCCCCGCACTCGCCCCCGGCCCGCCCCACGCGTCGGCCCTCGGCCAGAGGGGATCGGGGGAAGGCGGCCTCCCGGGGACGACTCGCTCCGTCCCCTGGAACGGGGCGGATCCGCGGGAGGGGAGGGGTTCCCAGCGTATTCGGAGGGCTTTCCGGCCCGGGTCCAAAGTCCACACTAACTTCAAGATAAAAAATCCATACTAAAACCAAGTAATCTATACTAAAGTCAAGAATTTTTTTTTTACAAGAGTCCCCCTGATGTGAAAAATTTGGATCTCCAGAACTTTGGTCAGAATCGAAATCGGCCCGTAACTTCGCGACTTAGCGGCTTTTTACACTAATTTCAAGATACAAAGCCCAGATGTAAAAAACTCGACCAAAAAAAAAAAAAAAGGCCACCGCTGTACGTACAAGAGCTGTGCACCCATGCCGGCGTTTTGTTTGTACGTACAAGGGCTGCGCATCCATGCCGGCGTTTTGTTTGTGTCCGCTGTACGTACGTACGAGTCGTACTGCTGGACTGCTGCTGCTGCTGCTGCTGTTATTGCTGCTGTAGATGGGTTATATGAGGACTACTACTATTATTATTGATGTACGTACTGATGCTGCTGTATACTGATTTCACTCTGCTGTTGTTGTTGTAGATTGTGGATGGGTGGATCGGTTGTTGCGTGTGTGTGTCGATCGGTTGGTGCGCACGTACTTGGTTGGGTGAGTGGGTCGGTGGTTGGGTGGGTGGGTGTGAGTGATGTGAGTGGATGTTGGTAAGTATGTGAGAGTGGGTGGGTGGGTGTGTGGGTGGGTGTCGGTGGGTGGGTGTCGGTGGGTCGGTTGATACGTGGTTGACTGCGTGTGTGGATCGTGACCCAGTTCTTATTTTGTATTATTTTGTTTCTGTCCGTTTTATACCGGCCCCGCCCTGGCGCGGTTCGGGGTACCACTAGTGACATGTATAATACGTGTAAGCATTCAACTGACGTTGAAATAAACTTTTAAAAAAAATGGATATGGCAAACGAAACAAATTATAGATTTATTAGGCCGTGTTTTTGTTTTATACCGGTATGCCTTGGGTATGCGGGATTTTTTTTTTTTTTTTTGAGATTATTGCGAACAGTTTCTTTTCAAGTTAGGTGTGTTGCCTCATGAAGCGAGGAAATCGAGCCGGCTCTTTTCAAAACGAGTCTGACTATACTCTCGGGAGAAGTACCCAGATCCGTTTCCCGTGCTTGTCAAGAGAGTCGCAAGTGCGAAAAAAATCGGACTGCCTTATTTTCAATTTTCTCGGGTTGACGTGGAACCATAGTAAATAGAACCCATGTTGCACAAAAAATACTATATATTTACCTATATTTACTTGATATTTGGTTCTATTTACTATGGTTCCCCGTAATATATGGAAAACAGATCTGGTCGCCCCGGTAGTCTAGCGGTGGGAAGGCTGAACCCCCTGCGCGATAAAAAGCAAGGCAAGAACCGTAGTGGGGGAGGAGGGAGAGGAGACTACTTTGTGCCCCCGGATCTGAGTTACGACTAGGGAGGGAGAAAGACAGGAAGGAGTGCGAAGATAATAAATAGAACCTGGGGGAAAAAAAAAAAAGGTGGTCAGCTTCAAATGCTACTATTAATAGCATTGGTACCCGAGTTCGAATACCACCGTGGTGAGATTTTGACTTCATTTGCAAGAATAAAAAAAGGAACCAATTGCTGAGAGCGCCTTCATAGCGTGGGTATATAGGCGGAATTCGACGCGAGTCGACGAGTGCTGATTTTTTCTCTTAAAAATAGCGATAAAAATGCAAGACACGTACAGCTGTAGTGTACCGTATGTGGAGGGAGGGGAAGAGCCTACTGAGTGACCCCGGATTTGAGTGACGACTAAGGAGGGCGAAGATAATAAATGGGATGGAACAAAAGAAGAAAAAAACAAAAACAGAAAAGAGCCCCCATTTTGTTCAACTACCACTTTTTTCACTAGACACTCGAAAAATGAGCCGATCCGAATTTCTCACCAATTGCGGCTCTCGACAAGCGGGCAGCTGAGCTCATGGGTACCTCATCGAGAGCAGTCAGACTCATTCCGAGAAGAGCCGGTTCGACCCCCTCTCCTCTCTTTACGGGGCAACTCTAACTTGAAAGTAAGGCAATCTCTTGTGTGCAACCTCAAAACAAAAACAAAACATTCTTGTAAAAAAAACGGCCTTATAGGTATAGGTTGGTAGAGGCAGCGGGAGTGGAGATTAGGATGATGGTCCTTCAAGAAGCTTGCGTTTTTCGCTCATCAAGTAGTTGTTGTTGGTTTGTCGTTTCTCTGCTAAACGGGTTTCAGTTGCTCTGTATTCTGTGTTTTCTTAGATTGTTTTTTTTTTGTGATAATCACTCCTGCTGCACATTGTCAGAAGGCAACGAAAGCAGTACTACTATTAATAGGATGGGAACACGAAAAATAAAACAAAAAAACGGAGTACGTACCCCATCACCAGTCTTCAGACCCAGACTGGGGAGGGGGTACGAAAGTCAATGAAAAAACGGAACACTACTTACTATAAGGGCCTTTGCTAAATTCGTACATAAATCCCACCTCACTACGGTGGTACTGACAATACACTAGATTTTTCGTCGTGGTGTCTTGTTGTTATAAGGTCGTATTCCTCTGGTTTTTTTTTTCAAGATTATATTTATAAAATATCGTACTGAAAACAATTAAAAAACGCTTTAGAAAATACCAGGTATCAAGCGGGAAAAAACATTAATCGTGAAAAAAAAAAAAAAAGCCGCCTATCGATAGCCTCACTCACCAACGGTGGTGGCCGCGCTCGAACGCCCTAGATGCTTGGACTCGGCAGGGCGACTCAAACTGCATCATCCTAGCCCACCGCTGTCGCACAGCAACCCCCATACCCCAGTGGCCACCACCACCACCACCACCACCACTACCACCATCACCGACACCGCCACCACCACCACCACCACCACCACCACCACCACCACCACCACCACCACCCCAGCTGCCACCGCTACCACCACATCACCGCCACCACCACCACCACCACCATGACCACCACCACCACCACCATCACCGCTGCTGCAATCGCTGGTGGTGCCGTGAGCACTGCCTTTGTAGTCCTTGGTTGTGTCGTCCGCCTCTTGGTCCAGTTGTCGTCTGACCTCGCTGAAGCGACTCGCAAGCCGCCCCCATCCTTGGTTACGCTCTAGAGATTCCAAGGGGCACCCTTTTCGTGTTTTTTCGAGCGCAAAGCAACAGCGGCCGAGGGAACGCGCACGCACGAATAATAGTAGATACGCACCGGGTACGGATAAAACGAGAGAACAACAAGTTAGACATACAGTAGTCGACATAGATTAGACGAAATTAATTACAGAGAGGTGTATAGAGAGATAGTAGATACTTCCTATATAGATATTACGGAGGACCATAGTAAATAGGACCAGGTAGTGTCAGTAAAAAAAGCGAAATATCTATCTATTAATAGGTTGTTGTGCCAACCGTAGGTCCTATTTACTAGGGTTTACTATGCTCCTAACCCATAATAGAAAGAAAGATAGATAGATAGATAGATAGATAGATAGATAGATAGATACCTGGTAGATATATATATATATAGCTGGTAGATATATATAAGGGCTGATTCAAGCTGAAGGCCCCATTATTCTTCTGCCACGAAAGCCGTTTGCAATATCTACTTGACTACTGGTAGCCATGAACAACGGAAGAGCACGGCATAGCCAGAACCTTTTTTTTTTTTTTGAAGCAAAAAGTATGCCCGAAACGGTCGAAGATAATATGGCGCAGACGTGGCATCGTATAGAGTATTACTGGACTTAATTTGCAAACTTTAGGAACTAAATTGGTACATTACAGAAAACGTCGTGGACGATTTCCCTGCCATCTCTCTTGGGAAATTGGCCAAAGCTTCCCCAAATTTTGGTTTATGGTAGATATTGGTGTTGGCTACGTATGTATGATTACTAACTATTACAGGGGATCATAGTAAATAGAACCAAACTGTTTAGTATTAATAGGTATACATACAGGTGTTTGTGTGCAACGTAGGTTCTATTTACTATTTACTACATTAGCCCACCCGTGATACGTAGTAAATAGAACCTACGTCACACATCACACATTTACACCTTGAACCTCTCGAAAACAGTTCTTCACCCACCTCCGCTGCGTCACTATTTTTTTTTGTCAATTTATCTCGAAACCGGCTTTAGTCAGGGTCCCCAGCTACAGGGGCCTACAACAATCGGCCCAGTGTAATTAGTCAACAGAGAGAGAGAGAGAGAGAGCTGGCGTCAAGTGCTCCAAGGTATGTCTGCCAAAACATTCGCACAAATATTCCAAGAACGCACTGATTAAGGATCAATATAAAGTCAAACCCAAACGCCCGAAGTCGATCCTACGTCAAAACCTTCACGGGGGAGCATAGTAAATGCTAGTAAATAGGACCTGCGGTACACAGTAACACCTATACATTTCCCTATGTTTACCAACCACTATTTAGTCCTATTTACTATGATGGTCCTCTGCAATAGTAAATGACGAGGCAGTAACGCCGTAGTAAAGGTTTCCATCTTACCGCACCAAGGTTAACGTTGGCAAAGCTCACGCCCTATTTTGGAAGCTACTGCTACTGCTGTAGACCCTGATGTTTTGCTCATTCATGCACACGTACGGGCTCTTTGAGCCCCCTGCCCATCCGGTATCGAACGTGCTATTTTTTTCGGGGAAATTGGGATCCCTAAAACGTATATATTGTTTTTGAGTATGTATGCGCTTCTACGAGTCAAACCGCACAACAAAAACGTGTTCATGTTTAATTATTTATTTTCAGGTGCGGGGGTGCAATCTCGGCAAAACAACAAAAAAATTAGATCGCAATTCCAATTTAAATATTTCGTGCCAGAAATAGAGTTAATTAATTAGTTTCGGAGTTCGGGCACACGATATGAGCGCAATAAAGTATTAAAAATATCGAACACCTGGCGAAACAAGAACAAACCGGTAGCGGGTTGGTGAGGGCTCCTGTGTACGGCACGTACAAGTGAGCGAGCAAAAAAACGAATATATCTCCAAAACACGGCGCGAGCGTCCAACGCTGATAGCAAACGTCCAATTCAGCTTGAACCGGCCTGTAAGTAATGCAGCAGAAAAACAAAATAGGGGGATGCTTTTTTTTTTTTAGTTTGGACCAAAATTAGAGTTACTTATTTATTTTCCGAAATCGGGAATACGAAATTGATACAGGCTGGTTCAAGCATACGGCCCAGAATGTATTTAGAAGCCAATGTCCACGCCGTTTTTGGGGAGATAGACCCTGAAATTCGGCAAACGTGTTTTATGCACCCTATCCGAGCCGTTAACGGATGTTTTCTTCTTTTTTTGTTATCGCCAGACACTGTTTGGTTCATGTTTTTTGGGGGGAGTTTGGGTCTTGTAATGTCCATTTTTTCCGGCGAAAAAACAATCACAAAAAACATTCGTTAAAGGCTCGGGTAGGGCGCATAAAACACGTGTGCCAAATTTCAGGGTCTATTAAAAAAAAACGGCGTGGACATTTGGACTGTTGTGTGGTAAAAGTGCAATAAATAGGCGTTGCCTCGTAATTACTTAGTTTCAGTATATAATCGATTTTGGTCGTTAAGTATGACTTAATATTGATCATACGCAGTCATATCTTCGTTTTTGTAGTGAAACTTTGTACAAACATGCCTTGGACAACCTGGAAGCGGCTCGTTCAGAAAACAAATGGGGTGGGAAAAATATATTCCTACGGATTTGCCTGACTAGTTTTGACCTCTTCGAAGGCCTGTCATTGATCGGGCTATATTTTCGGCGGTAACGCCAGTTCTAGGTCCTTGAAGGAAAAACCGGCGATGTCACTTTCTTCCACTGTCCATGGCGGTCAGTATGACACCACATGTGTGACATTGGAGTTGCTATTGCATGCGGCATTCGTGACTGACAAATTTTGGGGTGATATGCCTGAACCAGCTCGTAGTACACTGATTGGTAGATAATACTACAGAGTAGATAGATCCCGGTCAGATATATGGATCGATGTGCTAGATTGATAGGAGGGAAGGGAGGGAGAGAGGGAGGAAGGGAGGACGAAAAGACAGAAGGAATGATACCAAAACACAAAAAAAACAGAAGAAATATACCACTGCACATTGCCGGATGCCAACCAAAGTAACATAACATCAATACCACAACACCAAAACACTTTTCGCTCTTGTATTTTACAGGGGCACGCACAGCTGTGAAAAACAAAAACACCGCCACCACCCGCTACAACGCACCCGTTACAACGCCAACACCCCCTCCCTCCCGCCCTCCTTCCCTCTCTCACCTGCGACTCCTATTGGCCTTGCGTCGTCGCTCATCGCCGCAGACACGTCAAACGGCACGTCGTCCGACTCCTCCACCTCGTCCACCATACCGGGAGGGTGATGCTTCTCCTCGTCGCTATCGTTATCGCCCTGAATCTCAGACAGGAACTCCCCGATGCAGGCGTCGGTGTCTATGTCGCTTCCGCTTCCGCTTCCGCCCGCCGTGGACACCGCACCAGTGGGAGCAGGGCGCATCTTCGTCGTGCCTGCGGTGGGTAGGGGCGGAAGGGAGGGGAGGAAACGAGAGGGGGGGTGACGGGCGTTAAGAACTTCAAACATTCGGGCGATGGAGGATCTGGAAGAGAGGGGGAAAGGAAGGGAAGGAGCGTGCAGCACGA
>MEHQ01004087.1:0-89722 GCA_008828725.1 Saccharina japonica
TCTCCGGCGTCACCTGCGTTCGTACTGTTTGGCAGTATTATCGGGCGTTTGTGTTGACAGGTTCGGTCGGCTGGTTGACAGTTACGGTCGGCTGGTTGACAGTCCCGGCATCTGGTTTGGCCGTCTGTCTATATTTCAGTTAAAAAAAGTGACTGTTTGAGCCATTTATAGGTACAGTGGAAGCCAGAAATAGGTGATACGCAAGCTGACTAGCCGAGAATGGGTGCACCTGCGCACTTTGAGCCATTTATAGGTACAATGGGGTGCAGGCCCAATATCAGGCGGCCCAGTAAGCCTTTTCCGGTGTGCAATATTAAGTGTACTTATAAATGGCTCAAAGTGCGTAGGTATACCTATTTTCGGCTAATGCCCATTTGTTTTTGTCGTATATATAGGTCACGGCCGCGTCGTTGTTTTGGTATTTATTGGTCATTGGCTATTACGTGTGATAGATGCGCTGTACGTTTTGCATTATTCATGTGGGTCCACTTTGAGGGGGGAAAGGAATCATGATGTATGGTGATAGTCAAATTATGTATGGTGATAGTCAAGCAGACATGACCGTCAGCTGTTATAAGGCTTAGTTCAGGTAGGCGATCGGTTAACCTTTTACCAGTATAGCCCAACGGTCTAATGCCTTAACAAATGGCGACGACGGCAGAACATGAGTTGCTGGCCGTGAGTTCGAATCTCACCTCCACCATGAAATTCAAATATAGTGAATTTCATGGTGGAGGTGAGATTCGAACTCACGGCCAGCAACTCATGTTCTGCCGTCGTCGCTATTTGTTAAGGTCTTGGTCCGTTGGGCTATACTGGTAAAAGGTTAACCGATCGCCTACCTGAACTAAGCCTTATAACACTCTCCCCCCCTGGACCTGCGGGATATTCAGGACAGACCGGATATACGGGTCGTCGTGTCAAAGCCAATTGGCCCCGCGGTTCCAATGTTATGGGAACCCAGAGAGAGTATTTTCCAGGTTCTTGACATGAGGAAATTCATTTTTCTTTAGATTCCCCCATTGTCTACACAAAACACAGATTTATTAACGGGTTGATCGTGGCTAACCCCACTGTTTCTCTTATTTTGTGCTGACGTTGTCTGTCCGTAGGATTGCGTTTGAAAGGTGTTCACCTTTAACGTCGAACACGGGGACAGCTTTGAGAAGGAATCGTTCGTGAGCAAGTGCGTCGAGGTGGTAGGGCCGGGATAAAGCGAAAACGAACCCCTCGGAGGGTTCGTCATGAGAGACATGGTCGTCAAAAACTGTGGGTAAGTTCGTGGACATCTGATATGTGACCGACATAAAGCAGCGAAGATAACCATTTATGCAGGAGTATGGGTTAAGCACATTGGGGATGAGGAGAAGAGTACAATAAGCCGACAGATGGAACGAATGGGAGGACTGGCCCAATCTTAATTGTGACGTCCACTCCAACTGGGCGAGTGGCTACTACGTACTTCATTAAACAAATCAACGAAATATATGATTGGCTCGCGATGCGTAACGAAATATCCCATGGATGTGCGTATCATCATATTTAAAACTTGAAAGCTAGGAAGCACCCAATAGTGTTAGGCAGCCTGGGACAAGTGTTTCTGGAAAGATGAACACGTATGATCTAAAAGTAATCCCTGCAGCACCACCAATCAGCTGTTCGCATCTAATTGGTGACATTTGGGTTGAGGGTGGGGTTAGGGTTAAGTCTACGTAACGTAATAAACATACGATTGTTTCTATCACAGTTTAGAAGTTAGTGCTGTAGTGTTTGTGGCCTCTTTCATGTAACTGCGAAGACAAAGCTAGCAAGGAGCTCGTCATGAAAGACAGGGTGGCCAGAGGTTGTGAGTGCACAGGGCATGAGTGTTAAGCATCACAACAGCGTAGTATATATACCTGCGATACAGCATATTCTGGCGATTTCGTGAGCCAGGCAAGAGTTAGGTTAGGGTGGAACTTCCGTACCACTCTATCATGGCCCCAGCGGGGACACCACACTGACTGTTCAACCGAGAAGAGTTGTCGGCAAGACATGGGTTGTCACCAACAGCGATTTACATCCTCACCGACGACCATACAAGAGATGAAAACAAAATCGAATGAACCCATCGATAAACTGATAAGCATTCTCCCTGGGTCTCCAAAGTGTTTGAAACGCTTGCCATTGATACGTCCGGCCACGTACACTTGTTTCGACAGTGGATCTTTGCCCTTCAAGATGTTTTCGTCGTTTCAAGGTTAGTGTTATGTGCCCTTGATTTTATGGGTAGTTGGTGAACTTTTCGCGAGTGGCCCAGTGGACAAAACCTTCCATCTAGGCGAGACTGAGTAGACCGTGAAGCTAGAAGAAACTACGTAAAGGCCTCGAGGGTCATACGCGCAAGTGTGGAAACAACCCTCTTCAAATGCCAACTTGACGTGTTGCGTTGAAACTGTTCATCGTGCACAACTATGAGCTTGCAAAATACGATGTTTCGGGCGTCTCCGTGTACCACAATGGCCTGTAGATGCGTCCGTCGCCCGGTACTGCGCCGCTCGTGTCGAATTATCTATTTTCCTGCGGTTCGGTCACTGTCGGATGTTCCAGACGGAAAATTATCGTTCGCAACTTCTCATAATTCCCATGCAGCCGAGTTCATTTGAAATAGGTTGCCATCGACACCTAATTGTGATTCACAACCAACGCCATACCACTGCCTCAACGTTGATGCATCAAGGTACGTCGACACTACATTTTACCAGCCTGACAGTACTTCGCCAGTATGGTTCCTGTTCAACAGACGGACTCGGTTTCATCGACACCCTTCGGCAATGTTGTTACTCGCGAACCCGCACTCGTTGAACGTTTTTCAGCCTTTCTATGGGGACACAATGAGCAATAACACGAAATAACACAGTGTTCAAACGCATCAGTACAATATATACCCCACAACACACAACGACACGGACGCGTGCTACGATAAAGGAACCATTGTTCGGCTAAAATATTTTCTGAGCGGTCGGCTCCTCAACCCACAGCCGCCGGACATTCAGTCACGTGTCGCAGTACTGTTCATGGTATACCTAGGTCATGGTATCGTTCATTAGGTGTAGTACTTATAGTTTCGTCCCAAATTAGTTCTTGGGTGAGGTGTACGTAGAGCTCCTCGAGTGACCACCCTCATAAAAAGCATGGTGCACCTGCATGCAGGCTACCGTAACATGCGTCCACGGCAAAACATCACACTCCGATCCGTCGAAACGGTAGATCTAATAAAAACAGGAGAGAGTGCGTCCGTCTCAAGAACTTCGTCATCCACGCGGAGATCAACGGCAACACCATAGAAGAGTACGGGCTGTTCGACTTCGCCTTCGAGGACGGGTTGAACAACGGCGAGGGTGTATACATCGGAACATCCACCGGCGAGGTACGGGAACACGCCTCCTGTATTCTATGCTGCGAAGAATCCGACACACAGCGCGTAGGTATTTCGAATATTGGGTCTTGTACTTGCACTGGACATTAGATATTTCATTGTTGGGGAGTACGATGAGATTGCTTAGACTTACTGCGGCGCATTTGCTTGACGACGGAACCCACGTTGATGGTGGTGGGAAACAGGTGTGATGATACCAGAAAGTAGATAGGCGCGCTTCCTTCCGTACGACTGGAGGAACACTTGTTGTTGTTCAACAGCTTTTTATCTCGCTTAGGGTGCACCTGGCTTTGTTTACCATCTGTTCGAGGCGTCCTTTTAAGTGGGGTTCGCCAAGCACGGTTTGACAAACTGTTTTTGAATACAGATATATAGCTGTGTGTCCCAATAGTATTGGTGATGCCCCTAGCCTTCAAAGTTACGTTCGTCCGGTTAGGGTTTGGTTTCATCTCCGAGTATGGTTTAAGGTGTAATGTGTTTAGCTCCAGCAGTCAGTACTCTCAAACACACGTTAGGTGCAGACCCGCGCACGGATCGGAGTAGACCGTCGCAAACCCTCCAAGGCCACCATACCTGTGGAACTCCAACAACCGATTATGTGGAGATCTATGAATGAGGTGCAATACGCAATGGGTT
Source organism: Saccharina japonica (assembly GCA_008828725.1). Lineage (NCBI taxonomy): Eukaryota > Phaeophyceae > Laminariales > Laminariaceae > Saccharina > Saccharina japonica. The sequence goes on from MEHQ01004087.1 coordinate 4,055, forward strand.
GAGATAGCGGTTATAACGAGAACTTGACACGCGAAATATCGGACCCAATGAAAACGGGGAGCTCCTCAGCTGAGCAGATCTTTATGTATAACGGGTTTGGCCGGAAACCTTAGGCCACTACCGTAGCCCGGCTGGGCAACACTCGCAGCAGTAGCAATCGTCTTGTGAACGAAACACATATATACCCATTGAAACATCGCGCTTAGAGGCGAAAATAAAGACGACGAATGTATTTATGTGGGGACCTTCACTAACCAACGCCGAGACGCATTCCTCCCTTCCTTTGGCTGGACTGAGGCCAGTGAGATAGTGTTGCACATTGTGATGTCGCTGGTAGACTAGTTATAATGTAAAGTGAGTTCAGTGTTTTCTTTCCTTGTGGACTAGGTCCAAAGTACATGCCATGGAAGATGCTTGGGTGTATTGTTCTCCCTTTTTTGCTAACTTAGTCAATCCACACTTGCTCAAGTAGTTAATTGATCAATTCCATCCACCCCCATTCACACTAATATGTATATATATATATATATATGTATTGTTGCCCGAAGGTGCTCCTTACAAGAGCTCCGTTCTCCCGGTCACCAAAGCGGACTCACAGTTGATTTCGCAAATGAAGCCTTCGTGACGTGAACACATACATTACGAACCCACTTTTTCTGTACCACCGATTACTATATTATTTGGTACGTCAGCTGCGAGCTCGACCGATTAATGTGGTTCGCACTTGACTTTTTCTTCTTTTTTTTTTAATTTTTTTGCTTGCATGATTGTTCGTGTTTGATGCAGTGGTCGAATGGCCCTGACCGCTGCGAGAGAAACTGGGTACACCGAAACTTTGTGAAAACTTGGGGCAACGAGTGCATCAAGATCAAAGAAGGCGCGTCGGGAAACCTGATCGAGGACAACGACTGTTCGAACCAGCTCGACCCGAAGGCCGGCTGCTACGGAACAAGGGGCGACGACAACGTAATCAGGTCCGAATTATTGAATTGAATATACTATGTGTTTATAGGAAGTGTATTGTTACTCCATGGATATGTTCTGACGCCTGGTACGATAGGGGTAGTGCACTTTTAGTCATACTATTTCGAACGAAGGGGGCTCTTTTTTCAAAGGGAAGTTGATGCTATTATTCGATAACGAAGGAAGGAACGATGAATGCAATGTTTCGACAACACGACTAAGCAAGGAACTGCCGGTCGTGCGACTCAACTACGATCGTATGGGGCTTGTGTAGGAATAGTGGCGCATGCTGCGATAAAGGTGCACAACGTAGTTAATGAGGGTGGTAACTTGATGAGCTTTCTATACCTCACCCAACAATCCATTTCGAGGAAAATATACGTGATACCCTATGAGCCATCCAATGCCCTAATTATCCACAGAACACTAATACAACAGAATACTGAAAGTCCGACGACTTTGGGTAAGGAGCTTGGCTATTCACAAAACACTACAGTTAAAAGGTCATACCTCTATCGGGGCACGCGTCTACTAGTTTCGTACTTTTAATAGCACACTTTAGTTAGCCTCTCCTGCTCCGACAGTCCGCTGGCCGGGCTGTGTTTGTTGTTTGGTTGTTTGTTTCGTTCTTTGTCCGTCACTCGTTTCGGTCAAATTAAAAAACGGTTGTGAAGGTTGTGTACCGGTTTTGTATGATTACGCGGTTTGGTTTGTTTGCCTTTTCACTTGGTTGTCGGGGGCGGCGTTGGTAAAACAAACATACCAGTGGAATAGTACGACGGCCTAAGCCCTAAACACAAACTACTGAAGTTAAGCAAGCCGTCGATATTGTTTCGCGTGTTGTTGTGCAACTACAGTTCACTACTATTCGAACAGAATGAAGGGCAATACACATGTAACGGGACGGCGTTCCAACTTTAGTACTATATCAACTTTAGTTTATGCTGGAGGGAAAATTTCGTGGCCCATTCCTTGACCTTTATCCAACACCATTTAACAGAAATTCACGTTGACCGGGGACAGTAGATGCGCATATAGGCACTCTTGCGGATACACTGGACGAGTTGTTGTGACACTGCGACAGGATCCGGTGCAGGGAGCATAGCAGTGATGCATGCGGGCAGCGCGGAATGAATCGGGTGGCGAATGTGCCCAAACGAAAACATTTATCGGCAAAGAACATAAGTATGAGTTGAACAGCTCCCAGTTCCACGGAAGAAAGCGCGCGGCAAGCGTTTGAAGCCTTTTGTAGTTGAAAAACTCCGACTGAGTAATTCAATAACTTGATAATTTCCTTGTAAGCACGAATTCGCGCCCAGAGAGGAAGCTCATCTCCCAATTATTTATATGCCTTTCGAGAGCTCTTCTCTTTCCAACATTGGTATCACAGCACAACAAGACGCGAGTCTTACGTAGCCAAAAACAAATGAAAAACAGTCACTCACTGGTGTTATCGCGTACTGCTGTACCCCGCTAGACTCGTTGCCAGATTCGGTCGCAATGAGGACAACCCGGGGGGTATCTGGTTTGCGATAAATTTCAGGTTCAGACGGTCTCCGGGATTCCAAGACACCCGGCGATCATTGTGGCAAACATCTCGACACCATTCATTCCACAGGGGCAACAAGGATACATCGACAGCCAGACACGTCTGTGTGACTTACTGTTGCCGATAGGCCGAATATTATTCCTTGTCTTGCGCGATTGTGAGCAGGTGCTCAAGGTATACGAGGGAAAAAATATCCTCTCGCGTGTCTGATAACCCTCACGTGGAGACGTCACTGACCGACTCCTGAAAAATGTTCGCATTTGAGTCTGACATATGTGCGTATTCTTGACAACGCACCACGCACAGTTCGTTCCACCCAGTCGGTTTCCAGCACACAGGGTGTCTGTGTTGGTTCTTCAATATAGAGATATAGAGGCCCTACCTGTGGTCATCAGACTACGAAATAGAAATACTACAGCATAATGTAAAGCTGCAAATAAAAGTAGACAGTGCAATTAGTAGATAATTCATTTATTCGCAGTCTGCCAATCTGCAGCTCCTATTCCAATTATATGTCAAGGCATTAGTCTGTCATTCACAAATTATTTTACAGTGTGTCAAAATTAACTAACATCTTAAAATAGTATGGAATCATATATATATATACCAGCTATATATATGGAGAGAAATAGAGGTTTCAAATATCCGTATAGCATCGTTCAGTATCGCGTGCATATACCTCTCAATGATATCTGACATATATCTGACTGCTTGACAAACGAATACCATTAATACAGCCCCCCTTACGATTGTCTTTACGGATTTCTAGCCGACGTTTCACCCCTTAAGTCTTGAAGGGATACATGTACTTGTGCCTTACAATCAGACCAGCACAATTAGCGTCTATTGCCGCTAATCTAGGAACCTTATACGTATATCTACCCGTGCTTGCATTGGAGTCGATTGAGTGTGTGTCGTGAAATGAACGTATTCTCCCTTTATTATTACTAGCGAATACATGTATGTGTGTAATCTTTAAATTGAATCGTTCGTTACCTCTACCCGACTACATCCAACACATACATGTGCATACAATATACGAATATACATATACATATAATATATGTAACCTACCGAGTCGCTGATTAGGGGCAACACCGTCTATAGTATAAATCCTGACAGGCTAATATATACACGCACGAAGCAGACAATATGTTCAGTAGCATAGGGAAAACATATATTAGTTCACGCGTAGAGGGAGAGGGCTTGGTGAAACCAATTCAATGTCGACCTGGGCTACTACGAGGGACCATAGGAACAGGATCTACCGTATCGAAACGTCCTAAATTTATGCCTACATGATCTATGGAGCATCCTTAACCGCATCTCTGAATTGTTATCTTGAATAAAGTATTTCAATCGGGGAGTTGGTTGTGGTCCGCGTGTGTTTCCAGTGTTTGGAGATGGAAAATTTCGAAAAACGCCGAAAACACTGAAGACACTAACCCTAACTTTAACCCAAAATACGACCCCGCCCCGACCCTTATGAGCTTTGTAGAAAACAAACAAGCGTGTTTTGAATTTTTGAAAAATTGACCGACCACACTAAAAGGCATGTAATATGTTTTCTCTGATTTCCATACTTTATCCTACATTAGATAATATTTCAGTGACGCGAAAAAGGCTACATTCTGTAAAACACTACGATTTTATACTCCAGAAATAATGTGGATCCATATTGTCTACATTACGATGACAACATATTATATAATATGTAAAACACTTTGGTTTTCTACATTCAGCGCGTTACTCTGGCGAAGCAGGTGCGACCTCCATGTTGTTTCGGTTCGAATACATGCAACCATGTGTAACAGTACAGCATACCGCTGTGTTTTTAATATCATGGCTACGAAGGTAGTTCGAATTACTGTCTGTAGTTTCATTGATGCGAAACTTCTTGGCGACTAGGTTCTGTAAGTGCCTCTCTTTAAGTCGTGCGTCGACGTATTACACAAACGAATAAACGTTCGCGAAACGTTGGCTGCACCCTAAAGTGCTGCAGCCCGGAACATTGATATCATCACGAACGTTGTCGTCGCCCGGTAGGCCGTTAGTCAACGGAACTGGCACCTACACGACAACTCGCATCAACACCAAACTACAGTATCACGGTGTTGATTGCAGCAACGAACCGAACAATCACAGTTAGTTGGTTGCAACTGCTGTACAGCATTCACCCACTACTTAGGCAACATGCCTACCCACCGAACCACTAAACCACTAATCCACGAAGTCACCCACCCAACCACTCCACCCTCGTACACCCTCGCCCACCCACCCGAGCCGTCTACAATCATCTCACACCCTCTGTTCTAGTGTTGATTGTTCCAACATCAGCCTGGGAACGGTCTTCTTCGCGTTTCCTTACTTCCTGTAGTGGGTCCCAAGGCTGCTTAGAGGCCCAACTCCTTTGCCGAATATTCTCCGGTGGAAGCATCCTCAACCACTCCGATCCAAACATCCTGGGCCTGACCCGCGTTAACGGCCGTTACCACCCTGGGCTGTATTTTGGTCGATAATAATTAATACTGGGTCTCTAACCTCCACTGACCACCACCGTGACCCCTACTACCACCGCCACTATCCCCACCATCGGCCATGAGGACGGTTACCTCTCTCCTCTTTCTGCCCGCGGTATGTCTCGTTACTTTGCACACCCACCAAGCCAGTAGTGCCGAGATCTACAGGGTAGTACCAGACGCCAGTTCGTCGGACGTCGCTGATGGGGTGTACAGCCTACTGGACGCCCTCGACAGCGCCCATGGGGGTGATACCATCGCCTTGGCGGACGGCACGTACACCGACCAGATACACAGCGTCCGCTCAGGGGAGGAAGGAAATCTAATCACCATAACCGGTTCGAGACAGGCGGTGCTTAAAGCGAAAAGCCGCTGCGTCAAAATCACGCACTCATGGATCACGATTGAGGTGAGAACCAGGTTTATGATTGTTTGATTTTTATAATTTCCTTTTAGTTTGCCATTCGCGTTTACTATTACTGCCCAGAGCAGCAGTAGCTCCTGTACAGCCTTACAATTTAGCGCTTAAATACATGCCACCATGTGTGCTTGCTACTTAAAAGTAAAGTTCAGGGTGGGTCTCGTGATTATGTTGTTTGAAAATCATCTTCTCGCTCTTCTGGTTTTATTTCTGCTGATAGGTCGGTTTCGCGCGTGGGTGCGAAAGTATGGTGAGTAGTAGATGAAAGACAACCTTGTTTTTGTGTTAATCCACGTTATACCAAATCGCAGAGGGATGCAACGGGACGAATAACGCGCTCGCGAGTACCATGTATGTTATTTGACTTTTTCGTGGCACGTGTCGCGATATTCCGCGACATGTCACTGACCCTGCCGTCGCACGCCGCAGCATGTCGCGGGCGAGCGTTGCGGGGATTGTCGCGGCGAGTGTCGCTAACCCTAACCTTAACATGCCGCAGCACGTGTCGCGACATGCCGCTACACGAACCACGAAAATGTAAAATAATGTAGATCGGTGTCGATTTTCGACGACGGGTAATCGTCCAATCAGCCGCAGTACGTACGCACTACCGTCGTTTCCTATAATAGTTGATCGACTAGTCCAACGTTTGGATACTCCCGACACTCCACAGAGCCTTCGCTCCTGTAAATCACGCACCGGAAAAGTGGCAAACTACCCACTGCGACATAAAGAGGGATGTACATTATTCGACTTGAGTCGCGACACGTGTCGCGGCGAGTGTCGCGGCGAGTGTCGCGGCGAGTGTCGTGGCGAGTATCGCTAACCCTAACCCGAACCCTGTGCCGCGGCACGTGTCGCGACACGAACCACGAAAATATCAAATAATGTAGATCCGTGGACACGAAGGTGCATGCATGCATATGGTGATGGATGTAAGCATGCCTCTGCGTTGCAAGACGTTTAATTGTATAATGTAGATCCGTGGACACGAAAGAACATGCATGCATATGGTGATGGATGTAAGCATATCTCTGCGTTGCAAGACGTTCAATTGTATAGGATTGTTCGTCGGGTAGCAGTTACATTATCTCATTTTCTCCAAAATTACTTTTCACACCGTTTCCCCACGAATTCAGCGTCTTCGCTTTCCTTGCTCCTGATCCCCACTGTAATTGAAACGTACCTTAGCTCCAGGATTGCAGTGCAGGCTACCCATCCACTACGGTGGTGTGCATGGCAATGATTTGCTAAGAATGCATTTATTTGTTTCTGATTGTTTATTTATGTTTCCTCTCGTTCACTCGTGTAAAATTGCGATAAAAAACAATCTACATGATGAGTCCAGTCCGGACTTCTATTTTTAAGAGGGACAGGGTGCGTCCTACACACTTCGCTTAGGTTACGTCCAAGCTGTTTTTTTTTCTTTTTTTCTGCGTGCGAACACCAAACAGCACTTTTTTACGAGCAGGTTCCAGCGATAGCCAGAGCTGAACGGCTACGCAACTTTGCGCCTTGGTTTTTGAGATTTGGAAAACGAAACTTGCCAAGGTGGTGCGTCACAACACTACAACACTCACGGCTGAACTTGTTTGGAAAAGCTTTTCTGGTTCTTGAGGTACACCTTTCCAATCGTTCTGAATTGTTCGTCAACTTTGACCATTCCTCATGCACGCGCTTGTTTATTTTTCAAAGATGTCCAGCAGTCAGTTGTTTTGTACTGTTGTTGCGCATAACCTTGCCAACTTCCGTGTTCGAACTCTCAAAAACTGAAGCCCAAAACAAAAAGTCCCGTAAGTGTAAATATTCCCCTAAGGTAACAAAATTGCTCCATACACTGTTCTAGTACGTTGTTGGCAGGTGTTTCCTATAACAGCCCCTCACGGCTTGCAGACCAAAAACAATGTCGCAGAAGTCTTCCTCTTGTTGATGCGATCAAGCCAATATGTCTAGTGTCGAATATGTCGACGTACTGACCGATATATGGCCTGATTTCAAATGATCTTGCTTTTAACCATGGGAATATTGTCCCTATGCGAAATAGCTCTTGTCTAAGTAGTACGACAATGTCCATACCGCGCGAACTACAACTCGCACGACCAAAATCGCTGTACTGACGTGTTCCCCCTTGTTCATGCGGTCGTTTGCCTATCTTTAGTGTTGAAATACAGTGTATTTCGTTTGTTATTTCACGAAGTTGGAATTTTAATTTTACGTTTTTTCGTGGAACTAGCTCTTAACTCGTAATATTTTGGGAACATAACATTTACAATAGTTATTAATAGTACTATTGCACTCTGGACAAAATGGTAACGTTTGTTTTACATGAACATATATACATGTATTATATACTGTACGCATATATCTATTCTATAAAAGTCTTAATACCTTCAATATATCCGTCGACAGTAGTAGTAGATCGGAAAACACCATGGTCGTGAGGTTTCTGTGCACATAATTGGACGTACGAGGTCATACCGGTAACGACAGAGAATTAAACCGAATATATACCAGTATTGCACTCTGAACAAACTTGTAACGTTCGTCGAAAATAAATATTGCATTGAACGAAGTATCACACGTATATCTATTCTCCAACATTCTTAGTATCTCCGTCGACAGTAGATTTGAGTGTATCATCGTTGTGCAGTTTCTGTACACATAATTGGATGAACGAGGTCATAACGACAGCGAATGGATAAAACCGAACGAAAGTTGGGTATTGTGGCCTCGGCACGGAAGCACGTTCTCATTCAGTTGAGGGCTTAAACACGTTTCAAGATATTTACACAACAGCCGTACAGGACCACCTAATATCAAAAGGGTAATAAGAACGCCAGGTCGAGATTTACGCAGATGAAAAAAATATATAAAGACTCTTTGTATTAAAAAGGGTGTGGAAAGCACCTTGTATCAAAAATGAAATTGAGCCTGGACCATAATTCCAGTTTCTGAGTACTTTTAGTTGTCCTGTACTATACTTAGGTACAAACGTCAAAACCTCACTCCTATCAACCTATTAATCAAATAATATTGTAATATTGGCACCTACAGGCACAGAGGCACAAACATGGAGGAGGACGCACTGATGAGTTTCGACAAAACTATATACATCGCAGTTTACACAGGTGGTTGGCGTGCATTTAGAACAATGACACCGGGTATGCTCTGTTTCCCTCTCTTATTTGTTCGGTATTATCTGCCTCATTCGGGGCACGGCACGTCTTATCTTTTTAGTATTGTACGTTGTATAGCCCGACTTGTTTTTCGTTGCTTTTTAAAGTACCGGACACCTAATAAGAAACAGGAAACCTGGTCCAGCCTGGATTCACTACTTGACAGGTAGTGATTGCTACACTAATTGCAAGATAACGATTCCTGGACTTCATATTTTCTTCTAAATCGTAGCCTGGCTTTCTTATTAGTATTTTTTCTCATTAGGTGTCCTGTACTGCTGTATATTTTGATTTTTTTCGACGCGTGTATGTCGTGTCTGTCGCGCCCCGTACGACGCCATGGCACTGCGTTGTCTATCCTCTGCCTTCCGCATAAAAATATGTGTACTTTATTAGTTTAGTTACCACGGGGAGTTTGTACACTACCGGCCCTCTCATAACAACGTGCCGCACAAGAAATTCTGCATATTAACCCTTAGAGGGGAAATATTAAAGTAGACAACTAATATACTGAATTTAGAGTGGGACACGCCCCTTTCTCAAATGAGAACGTCAGCGTAAGCCCGATTTCTAGTTCTTTCATGAGCGGGCCTGTACTGTATCTCCTTAGAATTGAACAATCAGGACGGACATTGCTGTGTGGATATGCCGGATGTTGGTAGGTGGGAAAAGCGGCTCGATATCGACGGGCGGAAGTAACAGCAGCTTAATGAATGTGAAGAACACACGATATATGTACAGGGTTGCGTACTTCCCGACCGGAAACCAAACATTTTCCGGGAAACAACTACTTTCATCTTTTTCGAATGCTTTTTTTGCTTATTTCCCCTTTCCAGGTGGAAAAGTGATTTTTTTTCGGGGAGGGAACACAACTTATATTCTTATATTGCCCGTGCAGCCAACACTCTGCATACGTTCCGAGTCTATCGTGTACATCGATCCGATACCGGTAATAGTATGGTGCGTGGGGTTCAGAGTATATTGTCACATGCATGCGTACGCGCACGCAACATAATGAATAATTGGATAATTGGCAGAAAAAACGGGGGTTGCCGTTATGTATGTGGGCGCTGTTATCCCCCGGAAATAAGGGGAGTGACGAATTATCTCTGAATTGTTTTTTTATCGATCTCCATCAATTTCGGGATATTGCCGCACTTGCACTGAACACTACACATCCCTGTATACATGATAATTACTACAGCAGTATCGATTCTGTCGTAACTAATCAAGAGTTTGGAAGATTGCGAGGAATTTAATATCAATAGAGAAAGTATCTAATCCAAGCGCTCGCATTCATATAATAAAATTGTAAGAAAGCCTCGCCAATGTCTACCAGCGAGAACAGGGATCTGGCTTACCTGGTACAGCGGGATTCCACGATTCGCTTGGGGGAGTATATATAAAAAATATATAGATATGTATATAGATGTATTATATTACTACTGCTACTATACCGCACTCCTGACTACCTACGAAATATACAGTCAAGGCCCGTTATTAAGAAATAGATATGTAAGAAGCTGAGGCTCGGCCCTCCGTAAGAAAAGATAATTCGATGATATGCAATGGAGCTCAAACTGGCCGACAACATAAGAGATGGCGACAAAAGAAACAACAGCGAAATCGACGGCCACACGAGCCAAGAAAAGAGATCAGTTCGGAAACAACAAACGAAACATGAAACGCGGACAAAAGCACAAAAAACACCGTATCCTTTTCAACCCCCCCTGGACTCATGCCGCGGTGTTGACGTTCCTAGATGGGGTTCTTTTTTTCTGTACTCCTCTTAGGTTAGTACAATGAAGTTAGTTTTTGCGCATAGGTTTCCTTTGTTTCCGTGTTTTTTTGCTTCCATAAATGTTATAAGTGATCAACGTTGAAGCTCACGCTGCACATTGTCGGATGACAAATATGATAATAATAACATGTGAACCTGTGTGAACCGGATATCAAGCTTCCTGCCCCCACACAGTCGGCAGCTGCAAATATTTTAGAAAACTCGTCGGCATGTTAAACATAAATGAACACAACAAGTCTTGCTAGGATAGAGAACCAAACAGGGGAAAATATTGTTGTAGAGCTCACTGAGACACACTACGGCAGGTATTGATAATTCTGTAGCACAAACACAAAATAACATCGTGTTTAAGAAGCCCTTTCGTTGAGGAGCGCCCAGAAAAATACGAAAATAATGCTAGCTGAAGTGCGCATGCACACTAAAGCATTGAGCCTTAACAACCACCTGACGGATCTGTAAATAACAGTCGATGGAGTGTGTTCCGCGTCCGGTGTGCTATATTCTCAGTACTCGTGCGTATTCCATTTGTTTTAGATATTCCAACCCAGACCCAGGGTAAAACATACCATTTGACCCTACCTATTCAATGATTCAGTTCATATAAACGGACGTCAGGTGAATGTCTTAACGTAAACTCGTCGAGAACCGTGTCTTGATAGAACCGGCATGCTCCAAAAGAATAGCCGCCATCCACCTAGGGCAAGCCGTGCCCAATATCTCCTACTGTCGATCCCAATGTCATTCTCCAGTGCCTTTCCCGCTGGCGTATCATCACACTGAACGGCCATGTCGCCTTACACTGTCTGTTTGAAGAATGCTCGTTTTTTTCCAGCTTATTTTTGTCGCATTTGTCTTACTTTTAGTTTCAGGCATTCACCAATAATTTCACGGAAATTCCACAAGCAGTAGTATGTACTTCAACATCCGAATATCCCACAAACACTGAACCTGCGTCTCGTAACACCACTCGTCGCCTATTGACAACCTACAAGGAGGAGTCAGTGCCGTGACACGAAACAAACGGCAGCCCTGAGATGTGTGGAGAAGACGGCCTTGCATCCCCTAGATTGTCGTTGACTTGTGTTCGTGTTGCTTTGCAGGGATTTTCCGTGGGCGGCCAAACCGGACCGGACGACAACAGTATCGGTTCCTTCGAGAACAAGTGCGTGAGGGTCGAGGGTTTTGGTGAAAGCGAGGAAGGCGCGCTTGATGGCTTCGTCGTGAGGGACATGCTCGTACAGAACTGCGGGTGAGAAACGAAGGAAACACGTGCGACAACTGGTCTAATACCTGGTACATTATTATCGCTCTTTTCCTCGTCGCCCATCGAAACGTTTAAGATCAGCGCGCTCGCATGTTACATTGGGTAGCGGATCTGAAGCTCACTATTCTGAACCATTGGCGCATGGTAAGCGACATGAAAAAAGTGGACTCAATATAACACTACTGTACCGTACTGCTACTACGTAGCAGGTATAGCTTTACCCCCGCCGTTGCCTGTAATTGTCGAGTTTTTAATTTTCGTTTTTGTCCGGCGTTACGGTTGGTCCTTTCGGTTCGATAACCGCAACATAGATAAGAGAGCGTTCGGATGTTCTAATGCGAACGAGTAACGTTTTGAAACAACCCGCAGTACCGCTGTAGGAAACTGACGAAGCAGGAGTGGATTGACACGCACGGGATAATGCGCTCGCTGCGTGTACGCACGACCTTGGCGTTGATTGTTAAAGCTTCACTATTGCATTTCAACCGCCTTTTCAGAGCAGTCATACCCTCGGCTTAAACCTTAATATAACTGTACGAATATGACTAAATACAGTTACTTACAGTAGTGCTATAACTGTAAAACAGAAATACAAAACTTCGTTGTCGTCAGCTACGGAGAGTTACCATCTACATGAAATGGTGTACTGTATTACTCCCGTATCGAAAACAACGAAACCTACAAAAGTACTGTGTGTTGCTGCTGGTTGGCGGCATAAAAAATCTACTTACATACCTGGTATCGGTTTACGAGTGTACGTTCTGCTTCTGTGCTCGTGTGTTTTTTGTTTTTCCCAACCGATGTAGCAGCTTGGTGTGTTTATTGCCGACCACGGGGTGGTGCTTGTCGCTGTGGTCGTGTCTCTCATGCTAAACGTTTACCAAAGCCCAAAGCGGGTCGGAAAACCGGATTGATTTGCCCTGTTTAGTATCAGCGTCTTTGCGATACCTACAAGAGGACTGCAGTAGTAGATCCAAACTGTTTCGTAGTCTCAGCGTCTTTACGACATCTTCAAGAGGACTACAGCAGTAAGTAGTAAATCCAAGCTGTTGCGTATTCACAACGATCAATAGTGCCCACCGCGTCTATTGCCGGCGCCACGTAACGCATACCAAGTACTCTACCGGATTCCGAAATCCTAGAGTGACGCATGCTACGATAGAGATGCTTCACGTTTCTTCTGAGATCCTTATACGAGGAGCTCCATACCGGACCCAAAAAATGAGTTTTGAGGCAAATCAAGGTGGTAGCCGATCAACAATCCGATGACCTAGGTGTACTATGAAAAACGATGACAACATTACAACACAAGAACGATAGTCCGTCGATTGGGAATAAGGAGCCCGATTATTCAGACACATTTTCCAGCATAAAGTGCTACGACTATCGTGGCACGGGTCGAGTGTCTCCCGCGGTAGATTGGAGAGGGGTTACGTCGCGCGTTTATCGGTTAACGAGCGTTTGGCGTAAGTGTTTAAAACTAGAGGATGAACACTCACACTACTGCTATTAATAGTGTTTGTTTCGTCCGCGTTTTCGTTTACTCCGTCCTTGACCGGCTTGGTTGTGGCTCTGCTGCCAATGCGTTTATTTGTAGGTAGTGTATTTGGAAGCAGCGCAAGTTGAGTATAACGTCCCCTAGGCAGTGCATTTGGGTAATACCAGACCAGCAGTAGCTAGTAATGCTCGACATCGCTTGTTGATAGGGCTTTGCACGACTTGCAACTCACTACCATTTCTTCATAACCAGTATATACGAAATGGGGGGGTATGGGTGGATGGATGGTGGTATCTTCGGTTCGTCTGAAATCGCTCAAAACTTCGTTTTAAGCACTACAGTACATCATGAACATTGCTCTCTTCGCTTACCAGGAATTTGTTATACTTGTATATATATTTGCCTCACTTTGGTCTCCATATCCGCTCTATTTTGGTTTGCTTCGATGCGGAATACCCAACACGGCATCGCACGGCGGCACGACGGCACGGATCGATTCTACCGCCCACTGCCAGCGGGGAATGCGTCCGTCTGAAGAGCTTTGTGGTCAACGCTGAGATTACCGGAAACACCATTAAAAACTGCGGCCTGTACGACTACTTTTTCGACGACGGAGATGACGGCGAAAATGGCGAAGGGATATACATCGGGACGTCCATTAACCAGGTGGGCAGGACACGAGTGAAGCAGCAGAGAGGTAGTGTACGAGTATTCATCTTCCGTGACACTCCTGAAATTATGAAGGATACATGCTACGATAGAGGTACACCATGTTGTTCCTGAGCTTCTCACTTAAGGAGCGTCATACCTCAACAAAAACAAATATTTGGAAGAAAATAAAAGTGCTGCCGGATGAGAAATATCATGACGAAAGTATACTCTGAAACATTATTCGTCACACAAATGAAAGCCCGACGAATTTGTGTTAAGGAGCCCAAACGTTCAGAAAACGATGCAGCCAAATAGTGCTACCTCTACCGTAGCACGCGTCGAAGCTTCTCGCTTGCAACTGTATGTACGCGGCAACTAACAAGTGTCACGATTCACGTCGGAAAACACCCCATGTCCCACTTACAATACGAATGATGTATCTGCCCACATAAACAGTAGTTTCAACAATATTAGGCATTGTTTACCTTGCTCAGTTGAGGGCCCCCGTCCGTTAGCAACGGTTAATGACGAACATAAGCGGTTTACGATTCATCCCAGGGCATCTGATAAGAAACAGGAAAGCTGGTCAAGATGTGGTTTCTGTTTTGGGGGGGAGGATATTTTGGCGGGGAGTAAAAAGTATCGAGATTGATAGTTAAATATATAAATTTTCGTTTCTGATTCAAGATTGAACGATCGGCCGACAAAATTGTGAATTCAATCTAGATCAAAATAAAAAGATGGCACGGCAAGTCAATCCCAATCTCCATCACTGATATAGGTATACATAGTATACAGCTGTGGGAATACGCGTACCACGCACGATACCTGGTACCAGAATACGTAACATTACAATGTGTCGACCATAATTGTTGCTGGATTAGTATTAAAATTCTGTCATTGAACTAATATTAACGCGGATAAATGCGGAGAGAGATGCAAAATCACGACTTTAACATACTCGTGGCCATACACCAGGGATATACCTGGCATGCTAGGGGAATATAAGTGGCATTATTCAATATTATATTTCGCTCACGAGTAAAAAATATGGAATACAGAATGAGTGCCTCCCCATGCGGATTGATGGGTGAGAGATTCTCTCCACAGCAAGACCGCTCGCGTGGTTGTGAACTTACTCTGTTTGTGGTTGCTCCTTGACCCAGGAACTCTACCCTATACCCCAGGAACAGCATTTATGAGTTCCGTTTGTGATATATTCGTGGTACCCCTAGACCGCCGAGTTGCATTTTGACGGGAAACAATGTCGGTTTCTGGGAAGTATGTGTAGACCTGCTCTAGCTACAAATCCCAGGAACATGCAGTGTGCACCGCTGAGGTATGCTAGGTTTGAGTTGTTCTAATTTTTTGGGGGGTTTCCCTCTCGAGGCGCATAATCCATAGCCCGGAAACAAACGTTGGATGAATAAGAAACGTGTAACCTGACGAACTATCTCATGGCCTCGGTGAACAGCGAGCAAAATAACAGAACAAGGACGGAAACGTTCGACGATAGCGGGTTTAGGAGGCTCGTCATTCAGAAAACGCCTACGCGAAAATGTGCTGTGCCTCTAACGTAGCACGTATCAACACAACAACGGATTCCCGTACTGCCCCTCGTATCGTGGCACCATCACCGACAACGGTGTATCACCTGTCCACCGACGCCTGTTTGGATCGCTTACTTACGCGGAACGACATTGAAGTGGGAAGACTTCGGAGAAGACCGGTGCAACGATAACTTGATAAGCGGCAATAATATCGAGACCCACGGAAACGAGTGCGTGGAAGTCAAAGAAGGCTCCTCCGGCAACATACTCGAGTACAACGTGTGCACTTACCAGCAAGACTCCAATTCCGGGTGCTACACGTCCAGGGGTGACGCGAACACCATCAGGTACATTTATGTGGTCACGAATATCGTATTGAAAGTAGCTAGCTCGAACCCGACTTTCACCATCAGAGGCTTGGCAGAGATCCGAGTAGACACGACAGACCTACAGTAATGTTGTGGCTGAAAGCGTCGTTCAGGTGACTACAGCGTCCGTGTGCCGCCCAAGCATGCATGTCTGATCCTATAAAGGTTGATTAAACTATGGTGTTGGCACCTCTTTTTATTATTTTCGGGTATCTACCCTAACACCGGTACGAAACGTGAAAAATAATTTCACCCTAAATTGCAGGTTTTTTCAACGAATATCAAGACGTGCTCGTGGTAGCAAACGGTTGGGTTTAGCATTTAGGACCGACGGGGGAGCTTTTGCGGACACATTTCGAACGATAGGTGCAACATAACATATTTTTTTTCACTGTTAGTTTGTGCTCACGTGCGATTTAGAGCATATCGTATGAACTTCCAACCCTAATTGAGTATTTACGCTCCCCACTGTTGCAAGGGTTGATCAATATTACGGGTGGTGGTTCCACTAGGCGTGCCTGGGCCATCCATAACAGACGAACGCTACGAATGTGACCCATTTAGCACGAACCCCTTAGAGTGTACTGCTGTCGCAGTTTGCCTCTATACTCGGACTGATACCACAAGGGCCTTGGACGAAGGCCACACCTGCCGATATACCAGTTGTCGGATAACCTTTCTTTCGCCGATGTTCAATACCACTGGGCGTTGGCGATGGTACTTTACCCACAAAGACGTTTGTGTGTGTGGACGGGAGCTTGCGCAGCTTGGAAAAAACATTGAAGAGCCAACTGAACCTTTGATCTCACGGGATGAACCTCGACGACGCCACGGGTGTTATTACTTTTACGCTTGACATGGGCTTGTCCAACGTGTGTCAACATCCCCTCGAATATTAGACGTGAACGTCAGTCACTGCCCTGGTTTTAACGAAGGACAGTCGTCGCCGTAATATTATATTATTTATCATGTCCGAACCTGCGAAGGGTGCACTGCGGTGAACGCAGGAGTCCAACATCCACATGTGAATAAAGACAGAACATTGCTGGCACTATGGGCTGGCCGTTCTTGACAACTATTCCCGGTACCACGTACAGCGTACAATTATGCCGCCTTTTGTTTCCTAACCCGCATCAATTATTGTCTCCAGTTGCCAACAACATCCTCGCTACTCGACGGCTTCGCGAACAGCTGTAATTAATATTTTTTCAAATCGATTGTTTTTATTTCTCCGGCTGCGTTCTGCTGTCCTGGTGCGTCGGTACAGGTTCAACGACGCAACTGACTGCCGTGGAGCAGGTGTGCGACTCGGAGGAGGTATAGCCGACGAATAAAACCGCCGATATGGACAAATGAACAACGTGAGATACGGTGGTAATTTCTTTGTTTTCACTTTCCGAAATCGTTCGGACCACAGACCATCATGAACAATATATCCGCATTACTTGTGCATCGTCAAGAATACTCGTTAAAAAAAGGGATGAATCACACACTACCGGCCCTCTCATAAGAACGTGCCCCCCAAGAAACTCAGCCTTAACACTACGGGGAAAATAAGAAAGTCGACAGCTATTATACTTCAAGTTAGTATTGAAAACACCCCTTTCTCAAATCAGAAAGTCAGAATAAGCCCGATTTCTGGTTTCGTGTGAGCTGTATGCATATATGTATCCACACAACGTCGAACGGAAAGTATCGTGAAAATCAAGATGCGCGTATAGGGGTGAATTGAACACACACGCAAGCCAGTACTCGCTGACACCGACAATACGAGTGAGTAGAAAGCACCGTAGCGCACATCTTAGTGTCAATCGCGTATGTATGTGTGCTCTCTCGAACAAAAACTATATATGATGCAAATAGTGGGATATATTGTTTACCAATATACTTGTGCATTTCCCAAGATATATTTCAACTATGTATTCACATCGCGCACCAATTGGTAGTTTTCAATTACACCATATTGCAGTATTGGCTCATCTGTAGTGAATTATTTGCGTGGACTACGGTCCCATCAACGAGATGGTTGACCGACACAGCTGACAGCACAAGCCGTTCGGTGTCCACTTTTTAATATCGACCGACTTTGCATATTAGGTAGCATACCCTGATCCCATCGGTCCTGCGGATAGTCATGGCCCGAAGCTGACAACGTCGAGTAGACCCCGTGTCAGGAACCAGCAGGTATTTCAAGTCTGTCACCACCGGCTTGTCGATAGCCGTGAATGCAAGCTCGGTCTTAGAATTTGCTAAACCGTTTCGCTCTGCACACACACGCGCGTACCATACAACCAAACCAAACACATGGATTGACAGTACCTCGCGTGTTCCAGTTATGGATGTGGGGCAATTCAGAGGAGGCGGTCGGCCAAGGGTAAATAAAGGGTGCCACCAATCAGCCTAGACTCGTGCAACCACGACAGGCAAGGAATTTCCTTCCCTAAAAGGAAAACATTCGAAACAACGCGTGATTTATACCTAATGCTTGTCGATATCGATCTAAACGTTGTTCATTGAATGCAACAATAAAAACTTTACGTGACTTGTTTCTTTTTCTTTCTTCATTTTCCCGTCGTATTAAGTGGAGGTATTTTTCGCGTGATCTACTTTGATTGGCAGCTCGAGTGGCCAACTGTCAGATGGTGCGCATATAGGGCAATTTACGAGTTTTTCTTGATTTGTCGTTCAGGTGTTCGGTAACAACTTCGTACGTGCGGTGGAATCAGCAATCACTGTGCGTGTGCTGCCCCAGGGGAAAATCTGTGGTAACACCTGGGTTGAAAGCTCGTGTCAC
This sequence comes from Saccharina japonica, assembly GCA_008828725.1. Taxonomy (NCBI): domain Eukaryota; class Phaeophyceae; order Laminariales; family Laminariaceae; genus Saccharina; species Saccharina japonica. The sequence continues at coordinate 22,609 of MEHQ01004087.1, forward strand.
ATCGAGAGGTGAGCACCCCGCCACCTAATTCCCCATAATATACCGTGGGCGTGATAACGGTGGTCATACAGTGCTACGGCAGGCATTTAACATTATACCAGAAATCGGTGCCACTGTTAGAGGTTCCTTGCATACGCTACACCTATTGAAATATCAAGTATAAAATCATATATTCGTGTGATACATACTAAAACCAAAAGCATCGGGTGTCGGGCGAATATTGCTCTCTATATAGCACTAAGTCCGTTGTTGAATGATATATAGTGCCCATCAAGTGACGAGTTTCACCCATTGTTGACGCACTGGCGTCGTAGCGTGGAGTACCTACGGACGTGACGAACAATACACCATGATATAGCTATTATGTGGAACGGTCGGTGTCTCGGGATGAAGCGGGCGAACGCTTGCGTCGTGCATGAAACACGACCTACCTCCCCGTCTCCACTGTATTTATATCATTTTCCATTGCCTTCTGTAGCGTAAGCTCGAACACAGGAGCATCAGCGTCGGTGATATTGCCGGTAACGTATTTAGGTACATGTACATACGTAGGAGTAAGGTGCGAAGGACGTTCACGTAATATACTCTCCATCAAGGAACCGAAAAAACAGTAACGATCACGTGAGTATGGCATGTCTAATGGAGCCCAATAGCCTTTAGACTATGTAGCTTAACCAGGGCATGTAAACCTCTTTCTACATCGCGTTTGCCATTGCTATGTGGTAGGTGTTCGAAATGCATACGGGTCATATACGGCAACAGCGAAACGTACGAACAGGAGGCGTGCATATAGTGACTAACGATTTGCACCGACGGCGTGTTCGCCGGTTTCATCAACAGGGACGAGGACGTTTGGGATATGGAAGACACATGGAACGTCCCCTGTGAGCAGAGCCCAAACGATGCGGCCCCGGTGCCAAGTACGCCATCCCCGGAAACCGAAACACCAGCTCCAACAGTAGGCACCCCGACACCGGTTCCCGACACCCCGGCTCCGGAATCCGAAACGCCGTCTCCCACGATCAGTGCGTCATCTCCGTCGTTGCAAACCCCGGCACCTTCTGCAACTACGCCGTCCCCATTGGGCGACACGGCATCACCTGTTCCAGAAACCCCATCGCTTCCCTTCATGACGTCATCTCCGACATCTCCGATTGTTTGGGAGACTGAACCCCCCACGTATGGCGACAAGGACGGCAGTTACAGCTTCGGCACCGATAAATTTTGATGACTACAGCCTCTGTTTCAACGACGACAACTTCGAAGAGCAACGATGCGTATGTGGGTGTCGAGGTTGAGTTTGACGGTGGGAGTGACGGGGACGAAAGCGGTGATCATTGCAGTGGTGATGGTGATGCTTCTAGGAGCGATGATGACAACAGCGGTGATGGGGATGATGACGTATCCGTGCTGCCAGATAGATTCGCAATCTATGGCGAAAACATTTCGGACTGACGGGGGAGGTGTTCGATAGCTCCAATGTTGTTGTAGTACCGTTGGTTTGTTTTCACGTTCGCACTCATGCCCAGGCATTGCTCTCGCGTAGATGTTGGTTTTGTAGGCTTGGGTTAAACAGAGAGCTCCTCGAGTGAGGAGCGTCAGCAACGTATGACCTACTTGTACAGTAGCACGCGTCGATAGCACGCGTCGATTGTGGCAATGACGATGCTGATGGTGATGATTTCCAGTGCGGATTAGTACAGATCGAAGTAAACTGAAAGCAGTGGGTATTCGCAGACACTGAATATAATATTACTAACGCGTCGACTCCGCTCGCGCCGAGAACGGTTGTCACTGAAAAGAATGGTACACGATCGTTAAGCGATATTGGGCGACTCTGCAAACGGTACATATTGTAAACTGATATAGAGCACAACAGGCGTGTTGTCGGGGACGTCGAGCCTGTGTACCGTACGATACTGAATTCACGGTGCTCTATAGGAGATCGCAGGTAGGCTGAAACACAGTTGTTGACTTTGTTTGTTTTTTGCTGTAAATTATATTCAGTAGATTCGCTAGTGCACCACTGTAAAGAGCGCAGGCCATCGATTTAGCGAATTTCACTGAGTGAAAACTTGTTTGTAGGGACCCAAAGGACTTATGTACAGCCTGCGAGCGCTTTCGCACGATCACCCACACGTTTACAGTTTCTTGTTCATTTGTTTTTTTTAGTGTGGTCGGTGCTGATCCCTTTCCAAGGTATAGTTTCAGGGGTAAATATACCTTCAGCAACTACGAGTACTGCTGTAGTGTAGAATACAACGGTTTGGTTTCGGAGACCTCGACGCACGGTACCGTACTAGACGTGTTAGTCTATAGCCTAGGTTAGATCACAAATACACTCACACGCAGTCAGTTGTTTTTCCCATTTAGTTTACTGCAGTGGTTAGTGCTTAAAGTCGCTTGTGAACGCATATACGTACCACGCACTCTTTCACTGGGATGGTTTTAGGGCATACACTGCTTGTCGTAAACGACCCTACGAGTTATATAATCAACTTAACAGCCAAAGTCTTGTTTTGCAGTCTGCGAATGCTCGCGGGTTCTATCATAAAGTAGGTTCATTTAATATTGGTTTTTGTTTACTGTAGTCGGTGCTGATTCGATTCAATGTTTCACTTATTAGAAGCACAGTTTGTCGATAAGGGGCGACTTGTTTACTTTAATTCGCTAGCCATACGAAAACGTCAAGTTCCACAATCTGGAACAGGTGGAATGTACTCTAGTGTCACATACCGTCATGCTTTGTGTATGTCAGGAAGGCCGCATATGATACTCGTAGTACAATTCGATGGTCTAAGCATACCGTGGGATATGTTTGTCAAATCGCTGCTGCTGCAATGAGTTTATTCCGCTAACCGTGGATTAGAAGAGATCCATCACCAATGTGATATCCCAAGGGGCAACTGTTTGGCCGCGTTAACGTGTGTGTTTCGCTGTAAGCTGGCGGTATTGAGGCACAAGTGTGGACCCATACATAGGTCGCACATGCTATCGATGACGAGTAGGCTGTCATCGGGTATCTATTCAGTTACTACTATGTAGTAGTGAGATATCGATTATGCACACCGGGAGAGACACCCATGGTGCTGCCATGCAATGGACGTGGGCCATCCACAGCTGCAGCAGCATCCGTGGACATTGTCATAGTGCTGTTGTGGCCATTTCTTTGGCAGTTGTGTAGCATCTGACCCTTTGGGTCGCCTTTCGGGTGATCTCTCGAAGACATAGATAGGGAATGGCCACATGTGGATGCTGTGATCTTCAGTGGGTGAATCCACGGGGTTAACAACAGCACCAAGAGGTATTGGTCTACACATCGCACTACGTAGGCAGCAGGTGGGATATATTGTTATAGGTTCGGCTTAGTGCTGTTTTCAGCCTAAGCTGGTTCTGATGAGGTGCACTCGTGCACCCAGTATGTCGCACAGTCCATCGATGGCATGGGGGAATATTCTGTTGAAGTCGCGATGATTAGGTCATCGCGCATGTGTCGAATAGTTTCTCCTTGTGCTGGCTGCGTTTAGGCGTATCAACGATGGATTGTATCCTCCTTACCGAGGTAATCACTTTAGTTTGCCGTATTCACCACGGTCGATCGACAGCGGCAGCCATATATGTGTTTGCTGTTAAATGAGCGGTGTTGTTTGTTTTGGTTGACGTTGTCCTCTATTCTGGGTTATCAGCGGTCGAGACAACATATGAAAGTACAAAATTTGTAAGGTACACTGTTGGGTGCATGTAATGAGCGGGCAGGACGGATACAATATTTTGAAATATGATAGGTGTACGAGTAGATGATTCATAATATATTTATCGAGGATATTGATTTCATGACAAGTGTCGAATCCGAGCGTTGACCAAAGCGCCGTGGCTTGGGCTTTAACAGGCCTCTAGGGGGAGTAATGGGTTCGGGCCAGCAACATAGGTTTGACCATTTATTTTCCGAACAATTGCATGGCGAACATTGCGATGGGATGTGCTGCGTGCCACATTGGCGGTTTCGAGACGACGTTTCGGCGTACTGTGAAAGTGGACCAACTCGTCCCTTTTTTTAGTAAATGCAAGATTTCGCGGCGATTGGAAATCAAGTCGCCCGCCTTGTGTTGGTGCTTTTGTTGGTACTTGTCAGGCAAAGGGCAAGAGCAAATACACCAGCAGGGTGAACGGTTTTTTGTGGGTATATAAATTCTCGTGACCGGCGTCCTCTTGTCATTTTAAGCAACTGCCTGATTATCTCCTGAAGGTTATAGATGTGTATGTTTAGTGTTTGCAGCACGGTGTCGTTGATGAAGGTTTTGATTTCGCAAAGTGATAATTTTTGTCCTGACATCTGTTACGACAAGGGCAGGGCAGGCTGTGTGACCTTAACATTGTACAATATATGACCGGATTTGCGCCGTTGAGGAACTTCCCAGTATCGTTCGATCTAACTTTGTTTGAAAATTTGAATTTTCGAAAACAAATTATGATTTTTCGAGGTTCAGCAATTCATTTTCGTTTTTTGGTATAAATAGGCGATGGAAACGAAGAGTTGTTCGAGGGACGATCTACATATAAAATGTGCCCCCCCCCCCACGGTTGCACACGCCCCTCCCCCATTGAATACGCCCCCTTGATGCGATGTTTTTCAGAGTCAGCCTAGAGTTAGCCAATCCATGCATTCAAAATATTTTGTATGCAGAGGTTCCGGCCGTTGTGCGCAATCATATACATAATTAACACCTTGAAATTGAGTATTTGTCAAGACGAGGCACTCTACATAAACAATCATCAACGCATGAGCGATCGAGCGGCTATCATGCAACACATGCACGACACAGGTCGTTGGTCCAAGCCCTACCGTCGTAACTCCTTCGGGAGGCTGTCTCCTGCTTCCCCTTGACATTTTCAGGTGTACTGGAAGCACGTGCGGGCCACTCCGAAACCCCCCGCTAAAAAAACAGGTTTCCTGCGGAGACACTCACAAATTGCTGCGGTGCCTCGAATCCGTGTTTAAAACCCGTTCAAGGGTATCAAATGCCATACCTTTCTCCGGTGACTTTCGTTTTTTGATCACCCACGGCCATACATGATACAGAGGAAATGACAAATTGAACGTCTTCATTGCGGTATAGATTACGTCATTGCGTGACGTACATAACAATCGTATTCAACTCAACCACAGAACGTCCATGGCGGATAATGTCGCCCCTGGTACAGAGCTTAGATACGCATGTTACTGCATTCCGGTGACAAACCTATATCAATTGCTCACCTGGGTGTAATGCATGCATATCAGCGGGCTCCTTGTCTCTGGACACGTGACACCTTCTCCATGGAGGTCGCGGCTCTCCGCAACGCTGATATCTACCGCACGCGCACAACATTAATACCTCAAATGGACGCAAGAAAGACTGATAGTACCGTAGTTCATGACACGCATGCTACGGTAGAGGCGCACCATGTTTTTTCCGAGCTCCTTACTCGAGGAGCTCCATTTACCCCACCCGAAGTTTGGTTTTGAATGAAAAACAATATTTTACCACATGAACAATTCCATGTCCTACCCATACTTTGAAAAATATTGCAAACATGAAAATGAAAGTCCGAACATTTCGAGTTAAGGAGCCCGGTCATTCAGAAATATTATAGGAATAAAATGCTACCTCTATCGACTCATCCCAATGTAGGAGCGTACGTCGTAGCAGAATTTTTTGAGCTCATCACATGAGGAGCTCCTCAAGTGACCGAGGCATGCTACGATAGAGACCCACCACCCTCATAAGAGCACTGGAGCCATCCCACGGTAAGAGCGTAGCAGAATTTTCTGAGCTCCTCACCTGAGGAGCTCAATATCTCCCCGAAACATGACCTCGGAGACATTAGTGCGCGCAACCCGACAAAAACTCCTAATGCGGTAGTACAAAAACAAACATACCAGCAAAATAATACCGGCGTCCGGTGGTTAATCGCGTGCGGAGCTCGGCCGGTCAGAAAATATTGAGCCAAAACGTGGTACCCCTACCGTGCGATTGCTCTATTGTAGCACGCGTCCTGAGTGTAAGCTCAGCGCAAGGCTGGGCACGGAAACGGCTCTGAACGAATCAGTTACAAACCATTCATCCTGTTGTATACGAACTACCGTTTCCGACCGCCGATCTATGTAGTTGTTGTCCAAGGATAAAACACCAATCAGATGCCCGTGTATATCGCAGAAACGAGACCCTTAACTACCTTAGTACCGCAAATAATAATGTCACTGCACCGAATGGCCCTGGTGAGCTACAAAATCGGGCATACAATCGACCCCCGTACCGTAGACCCACGCGCCACTGTCGAATAAATACCACTAGTCGGTACACAGTCAGCTGGTACAACCTGCGTTGTTCTCCACTATGGGTACACCGACGACTGAAATTTTACCACTCCGACGCTCTGCTTCAGAAAATGTATTGCGTTGATGACATGTGTATGAATAATTGTTCGCCTAACCCTTCTAGTCGACGCTGCGGACCGAGCCTACGACACGTTGCTCGTAAAATAACGTTAGCGGTGAGCAAACGTGTCGTACACTTTTGCGGGGCATGACGAAATCGATTGCGTGGTTTATTGTGGTGGCGAGTCCTACAGTAGTCCATGGAGCTAAAACGCTTGAGAGCCAGGACTATACGGCCGGAAACAAAATATGGACTCAACGCATCGACGGGGTATCTGAGCTTATGCAGGTAGACGTTCTGTATGTTTTCGTGTACTGTGCCCGATGTCAGTGACGACCATTGCGAGTATCGACGTAGCTGCAGGAGCAACCTATTTAGCCCTCCCTGACAAGGGATTTTTCCGCGCCCGTTACCAACCAATCTGTCCTACCGTATATCCGGAGCATTTGCGGCAATACTGTAAGACGATAATGTGTACATTAATATCATATTGTCACTCAAATTCAACAAAAGCGGGTGTATTCTTAGGGTGTTGGTATCTTCCGCATGCGTTACTTCGATATTGTCTTGTCGTTGGAGGTTATTGTGGCCCTTAGATATGTGAACAAGTGTAGCACTTGCCTTCCTGTGCTGTTCAGGATACCCTGCGTGTGTTTGACGCCTCGCACTACTGCGAACTACTGCGGACTGCATATTTACTTAATAATGTATGGCCGGTCCTCTGAGTGTTTCACCTTTAATAGGGCCAGTAACGTATCAACACCGAAGGAAATTATATTCAGCAATACCACCGCACTAGCCCACCCTAAAGAAGAAACAGTATGTACACAAAATGCTTGGTAAACTATGAAGAGTCACGATGCATGTGGATGCGTGCTACGATAGGCGTCGCACGTATAGGTTGAAAATAACTCTAGATAACCGGGCTCATTGACCCAAAGTCGTCGGATTTGCATTTCCGTGTTGAAATATTGTTTATTGGGCAATAACCAAAAACGGGTATACCCGTGCCGGTTTGAGTGAAAAACGGGTACAGCATGGAATCGAGTCAAAACACCACACATCCCACGAGCCGTCAGTGGGTAGAGTGGACAAACTCACATTGTTCTCGATCCTCAGGGGTAGTTACAACCAGGCGCACTTGTCGGCGTCTAACTATACAACTTAGACCTGTCCAAATTATGTTTGGAGGGTAACAGTCCGGGTGGGGTCGGGAGCAGGGAGCAGGGTCAGGGGTCAGGGGTGTTTAGACGCAGAGGGTTCTGGCGGCAAGCATCCACGACAATTCCTAACCGCCACAGTCATAAGAAAGGCATTTTACCACTGCCCAAGAAGGCAAAACATATCTAGGCTTGACCAGAGATTGCCACCGATTAGAATAGTCAGTCACGTTTTTCGTACTGGTCGTGACCTCGTATGAGCTGAGTTTGAGCGTCATTGCTGTACAGGTGAGGTCTTTGTGTGCAGCCCTGTGTGCGACACGTCAGATACTGATATTTACCGGTAAGAGTGTTGGACCTTGGTTGGTTTGTAATCATTAGACGACAACTCAAAATTGACAGAGTCGTACAACAGTCATTTTAACACTTCCAAGAACGTCAACACAGATCTAGGCATGACCAGATATAAACATCGATGTGAATAATCAGTCCCCCTTTTAGTACTGGTCCAAACCTGGTATGGGCTAAGTTAGAGCTTCGTTCCTGCCGCGCTCAAATCGTTGTGTGCAGCGCTGTGTTCGCCAAGCCATATACTGATATTTACCGGTCGAAGTATTGGATCTTGATTTGTTTGGTATCTTTAGACGGAATTCCAAACTGCCACAGTCATAGTCATTGCAACACTTCGAACAACGTCAACACAGATCTAGGCATGACCAGAGATGAACACCGAACTGAATGGTCAGTCACTTTTGTAGTACTGCTCGAGACCTGGTATGGGTGAGGAGAAAGCTCCGTTGCTGTACCACCCGGGTCTTCGTGTGCAGCCCTATGTTTCACGAGCCAGATACTGATATTTACCGGTCAAAGTGTTGGGTCTTGATTTATTTCGTATCGTTCGACGGCATTCCTAACTGCCACAGTCATACGGCCGTCATATCAACAGTTTGAAGAACGTCACCACAGATCTAGGCATGACCAGAGATTGACACCGACATGAATAATCAGACACTCTTGTAGTACTGGTCGAGGCCTGGTATGGGTGAAGTGAGAGCGTCGATGCTGTTCCGCTCAGGTCTTTGTGTGCAGCCCTGTGTTCGACCAGCCAGATACTGATATTTAGCGGTCAAAGTGTTGGATCTTGATTTGTCTGGCATGTTTAGACGGCATTTTTATTTGACACAGTCATACGGCCGTCTTTGTAACACTTTCAAGAACGTCAACACAGATCTAGGCATGACCAGAGATGAACACCGAAATGAAGAATCAGTCACTCTTGTAGTGTTTGTCGAGGCCTGGCATGGGTAGACTCAGAGCGTCGATGCTGTTCCGCTCAGGTCTTAGTTTGCAGACCTGTGTTCGACGAGTAAGATTCCGGTGTTTTACCGGCCGAAGTGTTGGATTTTGATATATGTGGTATCTCTAGACCGAATTCCTAACTACCACAGTCATACGGCCGTCATTGTAACACTCCAAAGAACGTCAACACATATCTAGGCATGACCAGAGATGAACACCGAAAATAATATTCAGTCACTTTTGTAGTACTGCTCGAGACCTGAAGTAAATAAAGTGAGAGAGTCGTTGCTGTACCGCTTAGGTCTTTGTGTGCAGCCCTGTGTTCGACGAGTAACACACTGATATTCACCGGTTGGAGTGTTGCATTTACATTGGTTTGGTATCTTTCGACGGAATTTGCAATTGCCACACTATTACGGCAGTCATCGTCACATTTCCAAGAACGTCAACACACATCTAGGCATCACCAAAGATGAACACCAAAATGAATAATCACTCACTCTTGTAGTACTGGTCAAGGCCTGGTATGGGTGAAGTGAGAGCGTCTCTGCTGGACCACCCAGGTCTTAGTGTGCAGCACTGTGTTCGACGAGCCAGATACTGATATTTGCCGGTCGGAGTGTTGGATTTCGATTGTGTTGGTATCTTTAGACGGCATATCTAACTGCCACAGTCATACGGAAGTCATTGTAACATTTTCGAGAACGTCAGCAAAGTTTTAGGCATGACCAGAAATGAACACAGAAATGAATAGTCAGTCACTCTTGTAGTGGTCGAGGTCTGGTACGGGTAAAGTGAGAGCGTCGTTACTCTACCGCTCAGGTCTTAGTGTGCAGCCCTGTGTTCGACGAGTCAGATAATGATATTTACTGTCGGAGTGTTGGATTGTGATTTGTCTGGTATCTTCTGACGGCATTCATAACTGCCACAGTCATACGGCAGTCATTGTAATACTTCCGACAACGTCAACACACATCTAGGCATGACCAAAGATGAACACCGACATGAATAATCAGTCACTCTTGAAGTACTGGTCGAGGCCTGATATAGGTAAAGTGCGAACGTCGTTGCTGTTCCGCTCAGGTCTTTGTGTGCAGCCCTGCGTTCGACGAGCCAGATACTGATATTACCGGTCGAAGTGTTGGATCTTGATTCGTCTGGCATCTTAAGACGGCATTCTCATCTGCCACAGTCATACGGCCGTCATTGTAACACATTCACGAACGTCAACACTAATCTAGGCATGACCAGAGATGAACACCGAAATGAAGAATCAGTCACTTTTGTAGTGCTTTTCGAGGGCTAGTATGGGTAGACTGAGAGCGTCGTTGCTGTTGCGCTCAGGTCTTAGTTTGCAGACCTGTGTTCGACGAGTAAGATACCGGTGTTTACCGGCTGAAGTGTTAGATTTTGATTCATGTGGTATCTCTAGACGGAATTCTCAACTACCACAGTCATACGGCCGTCATTGTAACACTCCAAAGAACGTCAACACATATTTAGGCATGACCAGAGATGAACACCGAAAACAATATTCAGTCACTTTTGTAGTACTGCTCGAGACCTGATATAAATAAAGGGAGAGAGTCGTTGCTGTACCGCTCAGGTCGTTGTGTGCAGCACTGTGTTCGACGAGTAATATACTGACATTTACCGGTCGGAGTGTTGCATTTACATTGGTTTGGTATCTTTCGACGGAATTTGCAATTGCCACATTTTTACGGCAGTCATCGTCACATTTCCAAACACGTCAACACACATCTAGGCATGACCAAAGATGAACACCAAAATGAAGAATCAGTCACTCTTGTAGTACTGGTCGAGTCCTGGTATGGGTGAAGTGATAGCGTCTGTGCTGGACCGCTCAGGTCTATGTGTGCAGCCCTGTGTTCAACGAGCTAAATACTGTTATTTACCGGTCGAAGAATTGGATATTGATTTGTCTGGTATTTTTATACGGCATTCCCAAAGCTCACAGTTTAACGGCGGTCATTGTGACACGTCCAAGAACGTCAACACAGATATGGGCATTACCAGAGATGAACACCGAAAAGAATAATCAGTCACTCTTGTAGGATTGGTCGAAGGCTGGTATTGGTAAAGTGAGAGCGTCGTTGCTGTTCCGTTCAGGTCTTTGTGTGCAGCGCTGTGTTTCACGAGTAAAATACTGGTGTTTACTGGTCGAAGTGTTGGATCTTGATTTATGTGGTATCTGTAGGCGGAATTCCTGACTGCCGCAGTCATACGGCAGTCATTATAACTTGTCCAAGAACGTCAGCACAGATCTAGACATGGCTGGAAATCAACAATGAAATTATTAATCAGTCTCTCTTGTAGTATTGGTCGAGGCCTGGTATGGGTAAAGTGAGAGCGTTGCTGCTGTTCCGCTCAGGTCTTAGTGCGCAGCCCTGTGTTCGACGAGCCAGAGACTGATATATACCGGTCGAAGTGTTGGATATTGTTTTGTTTGTTATCTTTAGGCGGAATTCATAACTGCCACGGTCATACGGTAGTCATAGTAACACTTTCAGGAACGACAACACAGATTTAGGCATGACCAGAGATGAACACCGAAATAAATAGTCAGTGACTTTTGTGGTACTGGTCGAGGCCTGGTATGCGTGAGGTGAGAGCGTTGTTGCCGTTTTGCTCAGGACGTTTTGTGCAGCCCTGTATTTCACGAGCCAGATAATGATTTCTGCCGGTCGAAGTGTTAGATCTTGATTTGTCTGGTACATTTAGACGGCATCTCTACCCGCCTCAGTCCTACATCAGTCATTGTAACACTTTCAAGAATGTCAACCTAGATCTAGGCATGTGTCGAGATGAACACCGAAATGAATATTCAGTCACTCTTGTAGTACTGGTCGAGTCCTGGTACAAGTAAATGAGAGCGTCGTTGCTAATCAGCTCAGGTCTTCGTGTGCAGCCCTGTGTTCGGGGACCCAGATACTGGTATTTACCGGTCGGAGTGTTGAATCTCGATTTGTCTGGTATATGCTTACGGCTTTCCTCTCGGCCACAGTCATACGGAAGTCATTTTAACACTTTCAAGAACGTCAACACAGATCTAGGCATGACCAGAAAGGAACACCAAAATGAATAATCATTCACTCTTGTAGTGTTGGTCGAGGTCTGGTATGGGTAGACTGAGAGCCTCGTTGCTGTTCATCTCGGGTCTTAGTGTGCAGCCCTGTGTCCGAAGAGCAAGATACTGATATCTACCGGGTACAAGTGTTGGATCATGATTTGTTTGGTATCTTTTGGCGGAATTCATAACGGCCACAGTCATACGGCAGACATTGTAACACTGTTAAGAACAGCAACACAGATCTAGGGCTGACCAGAGATTAACACCGAAATGAATAAAGAGTCATATTTGTGGCACAGGTCGAGGCCTGGTATGGTTAAAGTGAGAGCGTTGCTGCTGTACCGCTCAGGTCTTTGTGAGCAGCTATGTGTTCGACGAGCCGGATACTAAAGATTTCGGATGGTCGATGTCTTGGATCTTGATTTTTTTTTTGTTTTTTTAGACGGGATTTCTAACGTCCACAGTCATACGGCAGTGGTTGTAACATTTCCAAGAATGTCAACACAGATCTAGAAATGACCCGAGATGAACACAGAAATGACTATTGAGTCACTCTTGTCGTACTGGTCGAGGCCTGGTATAAGTAAAGTGAGAGCGTCGTTGCTGTTCCGCTCAGGTCTTTGTGTGCAGCCCTGTGTTCGACGAGTAAGATACTGATATTTATCGGTCGGAGTGTTGGGTCTCGATTTGTCTGGAATCTTTAGACGGCATTCCTATCTGCCACAGCCATACGGCAGTCATTTTAACACTTCCAAGAACGTCAACACAGATCTAGGCATGATCAGAGATACACACCGAAATGGATATTCAGTCACTTTTGTAGTACTGCTGGAAACCTGAAATAAGTAAAGTCAGAACGTCTTTGCTGGATCGCTGAGATCATAGTGTGCAGCACTGTGTTCGTCGAGTAAGATACAGATTTTTACCGGTCGGAGTGTCGGATTTCGTTTCTGTTGGTATCTTTAGACGGCATTTATAACTGCCACAGTCATACGGCAGTCATTGTAACACTTTGAAGAACGTCAACACAGATCGAGGCATGACCAGCGATGAACACAGAAATAAATAATCAGTCACTCTTGTAGTAGTGGTCGAGGCTTGGTATGGGTAAAGTGAGAGCGTCGTTGCTGTTCCGCCCAGGCCTTTGTGTGCCGCCCTGTGTTCGACGAGCTAGATACTGATGTTTACCGGACGAAGGGTTGGATCTTGATTCGCCTCGTATCTTTAGACGGCATTCTGAACGCCAACAGGGTTACGGCAGTCATTGTAACACTTTCAGTAAAGACAACACAGATACGGGCACGACCAGAGATGAACACCGGAATAAACAATCAGTCAATTTTGTGGGACTGGTCGAGGCCTGGTATGGGTAAAGCATGAGCGTCGTTTCTTACCTGCTCAGGTCTTGGCGTGTAGTTTTATGTTTGACGGGCCAGATACTGATATCTACCGGTCGAAGTGTTGGATCTTGATTTATTTGGTATCTTCATGCGGAATTGATAACTGCCACGGTCAAACGGTAGTCATTGTAACACTTTCAGGAACGTCAACACATATACAGGCATGAATAGAGATGAACACCGAAATATATATATATACTCACCTTTGTAGCACTGGTCGAGACCTGGTATGGTTAAAGTGAGAGCGTCGTTGCCGTTCCGCTCAGATCTTTGTGTACAGCCCTGTGTTCGACGAGCCAGTTACTGGTTTTTGCTGGTCAAGGTGCTGTATCTTGATTTGTCGGGTATTTTCAGGCGGACTTCACAACTGCCACAGTCATACCGCAGTCATTTTAACACTTTTAAGAAATACAACACAGATCTAAGCATGACCAAAGATGAACACTGGAATCAATAGTCAGTCACTTTTGTAGTACTGGTCGAGGCTTGGTATGGGCAAAGTGAGAGCGTCGTTTCTGTTCCGCTCGGATCTTTGTGCGCAGCCCTGTGTTTGACAAGCCTGATACTGTTATTTACCGGTCGGAGTGTTATGTCTTGATTCGTCTGGTATCTTCAGACGGCATTCTTATCTACCACAGTCATTCGGCAGTCATTGTAACACTCCAAAAAACGTCAACACATATGTAGGCATGACCAGAGATGAATACCGATATGAATATTCAGTTACTTTCGAAGTACTGCTCGAGACCTGAAATAGGTCAAGTGAGAGCTTCATTGCTGTACCGATCAGGTCTTTGTGTGCCGCCCTGTGTTGGACGAGTAAAATACTGGTGTTTACCGATCGGAGTGTTGCATATATAAGAGGTTTTGTATTTTTGACGTCTTTTGTAACTGCCACATTTACACGGCATTCATTGTAACATTTCCAAGAACGTCAATACAGATTTAGGCATGACGAAAGATTAACACGGAAAAAAAACAATTAGTCACTCTTCTAGTGCTGGTCGAGGCCTGGTATGTGTAAAGTGAGAACGTCTTTGTCAGACCGCTCAGGTCTTAGTGTGCAGCACTGTGTTCGACGAGGCAGATATTGATATTTACCGGTCGAAGTTTTGGATCTTGATTTGCCTGGTATCTAAAGACGGCGTACCTACCTGCACCAGTCTTACGGCAGTCAATGTAAAAACGTTCAACGCAGATCTGAGCATGATAAGAGCTGAACACCGAAAGGAAAAAGCAGTCACTCTTGTAGAACTGGTCGAGGTCTGGTACGGGTGCAGTGAAAGCGTTGCTGCCGTTCAGTTTAGGTCTCAGTGTGCAGCACTGTGTTCGAGGAGCCAGATACTGGTGTCTACCAGTCAGAGTGTCGGATTTGATTTGTTTATCACCTTCAGGCGGAATTCGAAACTGCCACAGTCATACGGCAGTCATTGAAACACTTTCAAGAACGTCAACACAGATCGAGGCATGACCAGAGATGAACACCTATAATAAATATGCAGTCACTCTTGTAGTACTGGTCGAGGCCTGGTATAAGTAAAGTGAGAGAGTCGTTGATGTCCCGTTCAGGTCTTAGTGTGCAGCCCTGTGTTCGACGAGACTGATACTGATATCTACCGGACGGAGTATTGGATCTCGATTATTCTGGTATCTTGAGACGGCATTCCTATCTGCCACAGTCATACGGCAGTCTATGTAACACTTCCAAGAACGTCAACACAGATCTAGGCATGACCAAGGATGAAACACTGGAATGAATACTTAGCTACTTTTGTAGTACTGCTCGAGACGTGTAAAGAGTAAAGTGAGAGCGTCATTTCTGCACCGCTCAGGTCTTAGTGTGCAGCCCTGTGTTCGACGAGCCAGAAACTGATATCTACCGGACGGAGTGTTGGATCTTGATTTGTCTGGTATCTTGAGACGGCATTCCTATCCGCCACAGTCATACGGCAGTCATTGTAACACTTCCAAGAACGTCAACACAGATCTAGGCATGATTAGAGATGAACACCGAAATGAATAACCAGTCACGCTTGTAGTGATGGTCGAGGCCTGGTAAGAGTAGACTGGAGCCTCATTGCTGTTCCGTTCAGGTCTTAGTGTGCAGCCCTGTGTTCGACGAGTACGATACTGGTGTTCACCGGTCGTAGTATTCGATCTTGATACATGTGGTATCTCTAGACGGAATTCCTAACTACCACAGTCATACGGCCGTCAGTGTAACCCTGCAAAGAACGTCAACACATGTTTAGGCATGACCAGAGATGAACAGCGAAATGAATATTCAGTCACTTTTGTAGTACTGCTCAAGACCTGTACAGGGTAAAGTGACAGCGTCATTGCTGTCCTGGTCAGGTCTCAGTGTGCAGCCCTATCTACAAGTCCGATACTGATATCGTCCGGTTGCATTGTTGGATTTTGACTCGACTGGTATCGTTAGACGGCACTTTTACCTGGCACAGTCAAACGGCAGTAATTTAAACACTTCCAAGAATGCCAACACAGATCTAGGCATGACCGGAAATGAACACCGAAATGAATAAGCAGACACTCTTGTAGTACTGGTTGAGGCCTGGTATAGGTGAAGTAAAAGCGTTGTTGTTCCGCACAGGTCTCAGTGTGAAGCACTGTGTTTGACGAGCCAGATACTGGCATCTACCGGTCGAGGTGTCGAATTTGATGTGTTTGGTATCTTCAGGCTGAATTCCTAACCACCACAGTCGTACGGCAGTCATTGAAACACTTTCAAGAACTTCAGCACATATCTAGGCATGACCAGAGATGAACACCGAAATTAAAAATAAGACACTCTTGTAGTGTTGGTCGAGGCCTGGTATGCGTAGACTGAGAGCCTCGTTGCTGTTCCGCTCAGGTCTTAGTGTGCAGCCCTGTGTTTGACGCGTGAGATACCGTTGTTCACCGGTAGAAGTGTTGGATCTTGATTCATGTGGTATCTCTAGACGGAATTCCTAACTACCACAGTCATACGGCCGTCAGTGTAACACTGCAAATAAGTTTAAAACATATCTAGGCATGACCAGAGATGAACAGCGAAATCAAGTTTAAGTCACTTTTGTACTACTGCTCGAGATCTAATATATATAAAGTAAGAGCGTTATTGCTGTACCGCTCAGGTCTTTGTGGCAGCCCTGTTGTTGACGAGTAAGATACTGATATTTACCGGTCGGAGTGTTGGATATCGATGTGTCTGGTGCCTGGAGACGGCATTAGTATCTGCCACAGTCATACGACAGTCATTTTACCACTTCCCAGAACGTCTACACAGGTCTAGGCATGATCAAGGATGAACACCGAAATGGATATTAAGTCACTTTTGTAGTACTCCTCGAGACCTGTCAAGAGTAAAGTGAGAGCGTCATTTCTGCACCGATCAGGTCTTAGTGTGCAGCCCTGTATTCGACGAGCCAGATACTGATACCTACCGGACGGAGTATTGGATCTTGATTTGTCTGGTATCTTGAAACGGCATTCCTATCTGCCACAGTCATACGGCAGTCATTGTAACACTTCCAAGAACGTCAACACAGATCTAGGCATGACCAGAGATGAACACGGAAATGAATAATCAGTCACTCTTGTAGTGTTGGTCGAGGCCTGGTATGGATAGACTGGAGCCTCATTGCTGTTCCGTTCAGGTCTTAGTGTGCAGCCCTGTGTTTGACGAGTTAGATACTGGTGTTCACCGGTCGTAGTGTTGGATATTGATATATGTGGTATCTCTAGACGGAATCCCTAACTACCACAGTCATACGGCCGTCAGTGTAACACTGCAAAGAACGTCAACACATGTTTAGGCATGACCAGACATGAACAGCGAAATGAATATTCAGTCACTTTTGTAGTACTGCTAAAGACCTGTAAAGAGTAAAGTGACAGCGTCATTGCTGCCCCGGTCAGATCTCAGTGTTTAGCCCTATGTTCGACAAGTCAGATACTGATATCGTCCGGTTGCATTGTTGGCTTTTGACTTGTCTGGTATCGTTAGACGGCATTTTTACCTGGCACAGTCAAACGGCAGTCATTGAAACACTCCCAAGAATGTCAACACAGATCTAGGCATGACCGGAAATGAACACCGAAATGAATAAGCAGACACTCTTGTAGTACTGGTCGAGGGCTGGTATGGGTGAAGTGAAAGCGTTGCTGTTCCGCACAGGTCTCAGTGTGCAGCACTGTGTTTGACGAGCCAGATACTGGTATCTACCGGTCGAAGTGTCGGACTTGATTTGTTTGGTATCTTCAGGCTGAATTCCTAACCACCACAGTCATACGGCAGTCATTGTAACACTTTCAAGAACTTCAGCACAGATCTAGGCATGACCAGAGATGAACACCGACATAAAAAATAAGACACTCTTGTAGTGTTGGTCGAGGCCTGGTATGCGTAGACTGAGAGCCTCGTTGCTGTTCCGCTCAGGTCTTAGTGTGCAGCCCTGTGTTTGACGAGTGAGACACCGTTGTTCACCGGTAGAAGTGTTGGATCTTGATGCATGTGGTATCTCTAGACGGAATTCCTACCTACCACAGTCATACGGCCGTCAGTGTAACACTGCAAATAACTTTAAAACATATCTAGGCATGACCAGAGATGAACAGCGAAATCAAGTTTAAGTCACTTTTGTACTACTGCTCGAGACCTGATATTAATAAAGTAAAAGCGTTATTGCTGTACCGCTCAGGTCTTTGTGGCAGCCCTGTGTTCGACAAGTAAGATACTGAGATTTACCGGTCGGAGTGTTGGATATCGATGTGTCTGGTGTCTTGAGACGGCATTCGTATCTGCCACAGTCATACGGCAGTCATTTTACCACTTCCCAGAACGTCAAGAGAGGTCTAAGCATGATCAAGGATGAACACCGAAATGGATATTGAGTCACTTTTGTAGTACTGCTCGAGACCTGTCAAGAGTAAAGTGAGAGCGTCATTGCTGTACAGCTCAGGACATAGTATGCAGCCCGGTGTTCGACGAGGCATGCTATCGTCCGGTCGAATTGATGGATTTTGATTTGTCTGGTATCGTCAGACGGCATTGTTACCTGCGACAGTCATACAGCAGTCATTTACACACTTCCAAGAATGTCAACACAGATCTAGGCATGACCAGAAAGGAAAACCGGAATGAATAAGCAGTCACTCTTGTAGTACTGGTCGAGGCCTGGTAGGGGTGAAGTGAAGTTGCTGTTCCGCTCGTGTCTCAGTGTGCAGCACTGTCATCGACGAGCCAGATACTGGTATCTACCGGTCAAAGTATCGTACTTGATTTGTTCGGTACCTTTGGGCGGAATTCCTAACTGCCACAGTCATACGGCAGTCATTGTAACACTTTCAATAACGTCAACACAGATCTAGGCATGACCAGAGATGAACACCGAAATGAATATTAATTCGCTCTTGTAGTAATGGTTGAGGCCTGGTGTGAGTAAAGTGAAAGCGTCGTTGCTGTTTCGCTTAGGTCTTTGTGTGCAGCCCTGTGTTCGGCGAGCCAGATACTGATATTTACCGGTCGGAGTGTTGGATCTCGATTTGTGTAGTATCTTGAGACGGCATTCCTATCCGCCACAGTCACACGGCAGTCATTGTAACACTTTCAAGCACAGATCTAGGCATGATTAAGGATGAACACCGAAATGAATGAGCAGTCTTTTTTGTAGTACTGCTCGAGACATGAAAAGAGTACAGTAAATGCGTCATTGCTGTACCGCTCAGGTCTTAGTGTGCAGTCCTGTGTTCGACGAGTCAGATACTTATATCGTCCGGATAAATTGTCGGATTTTGGGTTGTCTGGTATAGTTAGACGTCATTTTTACCTGCCACAGTCTTACGGCAGTCATTGTAACTATTCAAACAATATTGACACAGATCTAGGCATTACCAGAAATGAACCCCAAAATGAATATTCAGTTACTCTTGTTGTACTGGTCGAGGCCTGGTATGAGTAAAATGAGAGCGTCGTTGCTGTTCCGCTCAGATGTTTGTGTGCAGCCCTGTGTTCGACTAGTAAGATACTGATATTTTTCCGCTCGGGGTGTTGGATGGTGATTCGTCTGGTATCTTCAGACGGCATTCTCATCTGCCACAATCATACGGCTATCATTTAAACACTTCCAAGAACGTCAACACAGATCTAGGCATGACCAGAGATGAACACCGAAATGAATATTCAGTCACTCTTGTAGTGTTGGTCGAGGCCTGGTATGGATAGACTGGAGCCTCGTTGCTGTTCCGTTCAGGTTAAAGTGTGCAGCCCTGTGTTCGACGAGTGAGATACTGGTGTTCACCGGTCGTAGTGTCGGATCTTCATATATGTCGTATCTCTAGACGGAATTTCTAACTATCACAATCATACGGCCGTCAGTGTAACACTGCAGAAAACGTTAACACATATTTGGGCATGGCCAGAGATGAACATCGGAATGAATATTCAGTCAATTTTGTAGTACTGCTCGCGACCTGTAAAAAGTAAAGTGACAGTGTCATTGCTGCCCCTGTCAGGTCTCAGTGTGCTGACCTGTGTTCGACAAGTCAGATACTGATATGGTCCGGTTGAATTGTTGGATTTTGATTCGTCTGGTGTCGTTAAACGGCATTTTTACCTGCCACAGTCAAACGGCAGTCATTTGAACACTTTAATCAATATCAACACAGATCTAGGCATGGCCAGAAATGAACACCAAAATGAATAAGCAGTCACTCTTGTAGTACTGGTCGAGGTCAGGTATGGGTGAAGTGGAAGCGTTGCTGTTTCGCTCAGGTCTCATTGTTCAAAACTGTGTCCGACGAGCGAGATACTGGTATCTACCGGTTAAAGTGTCGAACTTGATTTGTTTGGTACCTTGAGGGGGACTTCAAAACTGCCACAGTCATACGGCAGTCATTGTAACACTTTCAAGAACGTCGATACAGATCTAGGGAGGACCAGAGATGAACAGCGATATGAATATTCAGTCACCCTTGTGGTACTGGTCGAGGCCTGTAAAGAGTAATGTGAGGAGGTCGTTGCTGTTCTGCTCAGGTGTTTGTGTGCAGCTCTGTGTTCGACGAGCCAGATACTGATATTGACCGGTCGGAGTGTTGAATCTCGATTTGTCTGGTTTCTTGAGACGGCATTCCTATCGGCCACAGATATACGGTAGTCATTGTAACACTTCCAAGAATGTCAACACAGATCTAGGCATGACCACGAATAAAAACCGAAATGAATAAGCAGTCACTTTGTAGTACTGGTCGCGGCCTGGTATAGGTGAAGTGAACGCGACTCTGTTCCGCTCACGTCTCAGTGTGCAGCACTGTGTTCGACGAGCCAGATACTCGTATCTACCGGTCAAAAAGCCGACCTTGATTTGTTTCGTACTCTTAGGCCGAATTCCTAACTGCCACAGTCATACAGCAGTCATTGTAACACTTTCAAGAACGTCAACACAGATCTAAGCATGACCAGAGATGAACACCGATATAACTATTCACTTACTTGTTTAGTACTGGTCGAGGCCTGGTATGGGTAAACTGAGAGCGTCGTTGCTGTTTCACTCAGGTCTCAGTGTAAAGCACTGTGTTCGACGAGCTACATACTGATATTTACCGGTCGCAGTGCTCGATCTTGAATTGTTCAATATCGTTAGTCGGAATTCCTAACTGCCACAGTCATAAGGCAGTCATTGGAACACTTTCAGGAACGACATCACAGATCTAGGCATGACCAGAGATGAATACCGGAATGAATAATCAGTCACTTTTGTGGCAGTGGTCGAGGCGTGGTATGGGTAAAGTAAGAGCGTCGTTGCTGTTCCGCTCAGGTCTTGGCGTGCAGTCTTGTGTTCGACGGGCCAGGTACTGATACCTACCGGTCGAGGTGTCGCATCTTGATTTGTTTGTTATGTTTAGGCGGAATTTATAACTTCCACGGTCATACGGCAGTCATTAAAACACTTTCAGGAACGTCAACACAGATCTAGGCATGACTAGAGATGAACACCGAAGTAAAACATTATTCACGTTTGCAGTAATGGTCGAGGCCTGGTATGGTTAAAGTGAGAGCATCATTGCTGTTCCGCTCAGATCTTTGATACAGCCCTGTGTTCGACGAGCCAGATACTGATATTTGCCGGTCGAAGTGCTGTATCTTGATTGTCTGGTATCTTTAGGCGGACGTCAAAACTGCCCAGTCATAGTGCAGTCATCGTAACACTTTCAGGAACGACAACACAGATCCAGGCATGACCAAGGATGAAAATTGGCATGAATAATCAGTCACTCTTGTAGTACTAGTCGAGGCCCAAATTGAGTAAAGTGAGAGCTTCATTGCTGTGCCGATCAGGTCTTTGTGTGCCGCCCTGTGTTCGACGAGTAAGATTCTGGTGTTTACCGGTCGGAGTGTTGGATCTCGATTTGTCTGGTATCTTCATACGGCATCCCTATCTGCCGCAGTCATACGGCAGCCATTGCAACACTGCAAAGAACTTCAACACATGTCTAGGCATGACCAGAGATGAACACCGAAATGAATATTCAGGTTTTTTTATAGTACTGCTGGAGACCTGAAATGAGAAAAGTGAGAGCTTCATTGCTGTATTGATCAGGTATTTGTGTGCCGCCCTGTGTTCGACGAGTAAGATACTGGTGTTTACCGGTCGGAGTGTTGCATAAATAATTGGTTTGGTACATTTCGACGTCATTTGTAACTGCCACATTTATACGGCAGTCATTGTTACATATCCAAGAACGTCAACACAGATCTAGGCATGGATGAAGATGAACACGACAATATTTAGTCAGTCACTCTTGTAGTACTGGCCGAGGCCTGGTATGGAAGTGACAACGTCTTTGTTACATCGCTCAGGTCCTAGTGTGCAGCACTGTGTTCGACGAGCCGGATATTATTATTTAACAAGTGAAAATGTTGGATATTGATATGCCTGGTATGTTAGGACGGCGTTCCTAGCTGCACCAGTCTTCCGGCAGTTATTGTAACTTTTTGAAAAACGTTCAACGTAGATCTAGGCATGACCAGAGCTGAACACCAAATGAATATTCAGTCACTCTTATAGTACTGGTCGAGGCCTGGTATGGGTAAACTTAGAGCGTCGTTGCTGTTTCACTCAGGTCTTAGTGTGCAGCCCTGTGTTCGACGAGCAAGATACTGATATTCACCGGTCATAGTGTTGGCTCGGTATTTGTCTGGTATCTTCAGACGGTATTCTCATCTGCCCCAGTCATACGGCAGTCGTTTTAACACTTCCAATAACGTCAACACAGATCTAGGCATGACCAGAGAAAAACACCCAAATGAATAATCAGTCACTCTTGTAGTGTTGGTCGAGGCCTGGTATGAGTAGACTGAGAGCCTCGTTGCTGTTCCGCTCAGGTCTTATTAATAGTGTGCAGCCCTGTGTTCGACGAGTAAGATACTGGTGTTCACCGGTCGAAGTGTTGGATGTAGATTCATGTGGTATCTCTAGACGGAACTCCAAACTACCACAGTCATACGGCCGTCAGTGTAACACTGCCAAAAACGTCGACACAAGATCTAGGCATGACCAGGTATGAACACAGAAATGAATAAGCGCTCACTTTTATAGTACTGCTCGAGACCTTCTATTAAAAAAATAAGAGCGTTATTGCTGTATCGGTCAGGTCTTTGTTGGCAGCCCTGTGTTCGACGAGTAAGATACTGATATTTACCGGTCGGAGTGTTGGATATCGGTTTGTCTGATATCTTGAGACGGCATTTCTATCTGCCACAGTCATACGGCAGTCATTACAACACTTAAGATAACGTCAACACAGATCTAGGCATGACCAAGGATGAACAACGAAATGAAAATTCTTTCGCTTGTGTAGTACTGCTCAAGACATGTACAGAGTAAAGTGAGAGCGTTACTGGTGTACCGCTCAGGTCTTAGTGTGCAGCCCTGTGCTCGACGAGTCAGATACTGATATCGTCCGGTTGAATTGTTGGATTTTGATTCGTCTGGTATCGTTAGACGGCATTTTCACCTGCCACAGTCATACGGCAGTCATTTTAAAACTTCCAAGAATGTCACAACAGATCTAGGCATGACCAGAAATGAACACCGAAATGCTAAACAAGCCACTCTTGTAGTACTGGTCGAGGCCTAGTATGGGTGAAGCAAACGCGTTGCTGTCCCGCTCAGGTCTCAGTTGTCAGCCCTGTCTTCGACAAGCCGAATACTTGTATCTACCGGTCGAAGTGTCGAACGTGATTTGTTTGTTACCTTTAGGCGGAATGTCTATCTGCCACAGTCATACGGCAGTCATTGTAGTACTTTCAAACACGTCAACACAGATCTAGGCATGACCAAGGATGAACACCGAATAAGACATTATGTCAATTTTGTAGTACTGCTCGAAACCTGTACAGAGTGAAGTGAGAGCATCATTCCTGTACCGCTCAGGTCTTAGTGTGCAGCCCTGTGTTCGACGAGTCAGATACTGATATCGTCCGGTTGAATTATTGGATTTTGATTTGTCTTGTATCGTTAGATGGCATTTTCACCTGCCGCAGTCATAAGGCAGTCATTGTAACACTTTTAGAAACGTCAACACAAAGCTAGGCATGACCAAAAATGAACACCGAAATGCTTAACCAGCAACTCTTGTAGTACTGGTCGAGGCCTGGTATGGGTGAAGTGAAAGCGTTGCTGTCCCGCTCATGTCTCAGTGTGCAGTACTGTGTTCGACGAGCCCAATACTGGTATCTACCGGTAGATAGAAGTGTCGAACTTGATTTGTTTGGTACCTTTAGGCGGAATTTCTAACTGCCACAACAATCGGCAGGTATTGTAGCACTTTCAAACATGTCAACACAGATCTAGGCATGACCACAGATGAACACCGAAAAACATATTCAGTCACTTTTGTAGTACTGCGCGAGACTTGAAAAGAGTAAAGTGAGAGCGCCATTGCTGTACCGCTCAGGTCTAAGTGTGCAGCCCTGTGTTCGACGAGCCAGATACTGGTGTTCACCGGTCTAAATGGTGAGCCTTGATTCATGTGATATCTCTAGACGGAATTTCTACCTACCACAGTCATACGGCCGTCAGCGTAACACTGCAAAAGAAGACAACACCTATCTAGGCATTACCAGAGATTAACACCAATATAAATATTGAGTCACTTTTGTTGTACTGCTTAAGACATGATTCCAAAACAGTGAGAGCGGCGTTGCTGTGCCGCTCAGGTCTTTGTGGGCAGCCCTGTGTTCGACGAGTATGATACTGATATTTACCGGTCGGAGTGTCGGAGATCGATTTGTCTGGTATCTTGAGACGGCAATTCTATCTGTCACAGTCATACGGCATTCATTATAACACTTGCAAGAACGTCAACACAGATCTAGGCATGACCAAGGATGAACACCGAAGTGAATATTAAGTAACTTTTGTAGTACTGCTCGAGACCTGTACAGAGTGAAGTGAGAGCGTCATTGGTGTACGGCTCAGGTCTTAGTGTGCAGCCCTGTGTTCGACGAGTCAGATACTGATATCGTCTGGTTGATTTGTTGGATTTTGATTTGTCTCATATCGTTAGATGGCATTTGCACTTGCCACAGTCTTACGGCAGTCATTTCAACACTTCCAAGAATATCAACACAGATGTAGGCATGACCAGAAATGAACACCGAAATGCTTAACCAGCCACTCTTGTAGTACTGGTGGGCGGAGTGAAAGCGTTGCTGTCCCGCCCAGGTGTTAGTGTGCAGCACTGTGTTCGACGAGCCAGATACTGGTATCTACCGGTTGAAGTGTCGAACTTGATTGTTTTGGTAACTTTAGGCGTCATTCCTAACTGCCACTGTCATACAGCAGTCATTGTAGCACTTTCGAACACGTCAACACAGATCTAGGCATGACTAGAAATATACACCTTAATGATTAACCAGTTACTCTTGTAGTACTGGTCGAGGCACGGTATGGGTGAAGTCAAAGCGCTGCTGTCCCGCTTAGGTCTCAGTGTGCAGCACTGTGTTCGACGAGTCAGATACTGGTATCTACTGGTCTAAATGTCGAACGTTTTTCGTTTGTTACCTTTAGGCAGAATTTCCTAATGCCACAGTCAATACGGCAGTCATTGTAGCACTTTCAAACACGTCAACATATATCTAGGCATGACCAGAGATTATCACCAATATGAATATTCAGTCACTTTTGTATTACTAAGCGAGGCATGAAAAGAGTAAAATGGGAGCGCCATTGCTGTACCGCTCAGGTCTAAGTGTGCAGCCCTGAGCTCGACGAGTCAGGTACTGATATCGCCCGGTTGAATTGTTGCATTTTGATGCGTCTGGTAGTGTAAGACGGCATTTTTACATGACACAGTCATACGGCAGTCATTGTAACACTTCGAAGAATGTTAACACAGATCTAGGCAGTACCAGAAATGAACCCCAAATTGAATATTCAGTCACTCTTGTAGTACTGGTCGAGGCCTGATATGGGTAATCTGAGAGCGTCGGTGCTGTTCCGCACGGATCTTCGTGTGCAGTCTTGTTTCGACGAGCAAGATACTGATATTTACCGGTCGTAGTGTTGGCTCGTTATTTGCCTGGTATCTTTAGACGGCATTTCCATCTGCCACGGTCATACCGCAGTCATTGTAACACTACCAATAACGTCAACACAGATCTAGGCATGACCAGAGATAAACAACGAAATTCATAATCAGTCACTCGTGTAGTGTTGGTCGAGGCCTGGTATGAGTAGACTGAGAGCCTTGTTGCTGTTCCGCTCAGGTCTTGGTGTGCAGCCCTGTGATCGACGAGTGATATACTGGTGTTCACCGGTCGAAGTGCTGCATGCTGATTCATGTGGTATCTCTAGACGGAACTCCAAACTACCACAGTCATACGGCCGTCAAGGTAAGACTGCAAAAAACGTCAACACACATGTAGGCATGACCAGGTATGATCACCGAAATGAATAAACAGTCACTTTTATAGTACTGCTCGAGACCTGATATATAAAAAGTAACAGCGTTATTGCTGTATCGGTCAGTTCTTTTTGAACAGCCCTGTGTTCGACGAGTATGATACTGATGTTTACCGGTCAGAGTGTCGGATATCGAATTGTCTGATATCTTGAGACGGCATTTCTATCTGCCACAGTCATACGGCAGTCATTGCAACACTCAATATAACGTCAACACAGATCTAGGCATGACCAAGGATGAACACCGAAATGAAAATTCTTTCGCTTGTGTAGTACTGCTCGAGACCTGTATAGAGTAAAGTGAGAGCGTCACTGGTGTACCTCTAAGGTCTTAGTGTGCAGCCCTGTGCTCGACGAGTCAGATACTGATATCGTCCGGTTGAATTGTTGGATTTTGATTCGTCCGGTATCGTTAGACGGCATTTTCACCTGCCACAGTCATACGGCAGTCATTTTAACACTTCCAAGAATATCAACACAGATCTAGGCATGACCAAATAAAACATACACCGAAATGCTTAACCAGCCACTCTTGTAGTACTGGTCGAGGCCTGGTATGGGTGAAGTGAGAGGCGTTGCTGTCCCGCTCAAGTCTCAGTTGTCAGCCCTGTGTTCGACGAGCCAGACACTGGGATCTACCGGTCGAAGTGTCAGACGTGATTTGTTTGTTACCTTTGGGCGGAATGTCTAACTGCCACAGTCATACGGCAGTCATTGTAGCACTTTCAAACACGTCAACACAGATCTACAGTAGGCATGACCAAGGATAAACACCGAAATGGATATTAAGTCACTCTTGTAGTACTGCTTGAAACCTGTACAGAGTGAAGTGAGAGCGTCATTCCTGTACCGCTCATGTCTTAGTGTGCAGCCCTGTGTTCGACGAGTCAGATACTGATATCGTCCGGTTGAATTGTTGGATTTTGATTTGTCTGGTATTGTTCGACGGCATTTTTACCTGCCACAGTCATACAACAGTCATTTTAACACTTCCAAGAATGTCAACACAGATCTAGGCATGACCAGAAACGAACACCGAAATGCTTAACCAGCCACTCTTGTAGTACCGGTCGAGGCCTGGTATGCGCGAAGTGAACGCGTTGCTGTCCCGCACAGGTCTCAGTGTGCAGCCCTGTGTTCGACGGGCCAGACATTGGTACGTACCGGTCGAGGTGTCAAACTTTATTTGTTGGGTACCTTAAGGCGGAATTTGTAACTGCCACAGTCATACGGCAGTCATTGTAGCACTTTCGAAGACGTCAACACAGATCTAGGCATGACCAAGGATGAACACCGAAATGGACATTTAGTCACTTTTGTAGTACTGCTCGAAACCTCTACAGAGTGAAGTGAGAGCGTCATTCTTCTACCGCTCAGGTCTTAGTGTGCAGCACTGTGTTCGACGAGTCAGATACTATTATCGTCCGGTTGAATTGTTGGATTTTGATTTGTCTTGTATCGTTAGACGGCATTTTCACCTGCCACAGTCATACATCAGTCATTTTAAAACTTCCAAGAATGTCAACACAGATCGAGGCATGACCAGATATAAACACCGAAATGAATAACCAGCCCCTCTTGTAGTACGGGTCGAGGCCTGGTATGGGTGAAGTGAAAGCGTTGCTGTCCCGCTCAGGTCTCAGTGTGCAGCACTGTGTTCGACGAGCCAGATACTGGTATCTACCGGACGAAGTGTCGAACTTGATATGTTTGGTACCTTTAGGCGGAATTCCTAACTTCCACAGTCATACGGCAGGTATTGTAGCACTTTGAAACACGTCAACACAGATCCAGGCATGACCACAGATGAACACCGAAATATATATTCAGTCACTTTGTAGTACTGCGCGAGACTTGAAAAGAGTAAAGTGAGTACGCCATTGCTGTACCGCTCAGGTCTAAGTGTGCAGCCCTGTGTTCGACGAGCCCGATACTGGTCTTCACCGGTCTAAGTGTTTAGCCTTGATTCATGTGTTATCTCTAGACGGAATTCCTACCTACCACAGTCATACGGCCGTCAGTGTAACACTGCAAGAAAAGACAACACCTATCTAGGCATAACCAGAGATTAACACCGATATGAATTTTCAGTCACTTTTGTAGTACCGTTCGAGACCTGATTTAAAAAACGTGGGAGCGGCATTGCTGTACCGTTCAGGTCTTTGTGGGCAGCCCTGTGTTCGACGAGTATGATATTGATATTTACCGGTCGGAGTGTTGGATATAGATTTGTTTGTTATCTTGAAACGGCAATTCTATCTGTCACAGTCATACGGCAGTTATTGTAACACCTTGCAAGAACGTCAGCACAGATCTAGGCATGACCAAGGATGAACACCGAAGTGAATATCAAGTCACTTTTGTAGTACTGCTCGAGACCTGTACAGAGTGAAGTGAGAGCGTCATTGGTGTACGGCTCAGGTCTTAGTGTGCAGCCCTGTGTTCGACGAGTCAGATACTGATATCGTCCGTTAAATTTGTTGAATTTTGATTTGTCTGGTATCGTTAGATGGCATTTTCATGTGCCACAGTCATACGGCAGTCATTGTAACACTTCCAAGAATATCAACAAAAATCTAGGCATGACCAGAAATGAACACCGAAATGCTTAACCAGCCACTCTTGTAGTACTGGTCGAGGCCTGGTATGGGTGAAGTAAAAGCGTTGCTGTCCCGCTCAGGTCTTAGTGTGCAGCACTGTGTTCGACGAGCCAGATACTGGTATCTACCGGTCGAAGTGTCGAACTTGATTTGTTTGGTATCTTCAGGCTGAATTCCTAACCACCACAGTCATACAGCAGTCATTGCAACACTTTCAAGAACTTCAGCACAGATCTAGGCATGACCAGAGATGAACACCGACATAAAAAATAAGACACTCTTGTAGTGTTGGTCGAGGCCTGGTATGGGTAGACTGAGAGCCTCGTTAATGTTCCGCTCAGGTCTTGGTGTGCAGCCCTGTGTTTGACGAGTGAGATACCGTTGTTCACCGGTAGAAGTGTTGGATCTTGATTCATGTGATATCTCTAGACGGAATTCCTACCTACCACAGTCATACGGCCGTCAGTGTAACACTGCAAAAAAAGACAACACATATCTAGGCATGACCAGAGATTAACACCGATGTGAACATTCAGTCACTTTTGTAGTACTGCTCAAGACGTGATTCGAAAAAGTGAGAGCGGTATTGCTGTACCGCTCAGGTCTTTGTGGGAAGCCCTGTGTTCGACGAGTAAGATACTGATATTTACCGGTCGGAGTATTGGATATAGATTTGTTTGATATCTTGAGACGGCATTCTTATCTGCCAGAGTCATACGGCAGTCATTGCAACACTTAACATAACGTCAACACAGATCTAGGCATGACCAAGGAAGAACGCCGAAATGAATATTCTTTCACTTTTATAGTGCTGCTCGAGACCTGTACAGAGTAAAGTGAGAGCATCATTGCTGTAAAGGTCAGGTCTTAGTGTACAGCCCTGTGTTCGACAAGTGAGATACTGATATCGTCCCGTTGAAATGTTGGATTTTGATTTGTCTGGTATCGTTAGACGGCGTTTTCACCTGCCGCAGTCATACGGCAGTCATTTGAACACTTCCGAGAATGTCAACACAGATCTAGGCATGACCAGAAATGAACACCGAAATAAATAAGCAGTCACTCTTGTAGTACTGGTCGAATCGTGGTATAGGTGAAGTGAAAGCGTTGCTGTTCCGCTCACGTCTGAGTGTGCAGCACTGTATTGGACGAGCCAGATGCTGGTATCTACCGGTCAAAGTGTCGAACTTGATGTGTTTGTTACCTTTAGGCGGAATTGCTAACTGCCAAAGTCATACGGCAGTCATTGTCACACTTCCAAGAACGTCAAAACAGATCTAGGCATGACCAGAGGTGAACACCGATATGAAAATTCAGTCACTCTTGTAATTCTGGTCGAGGCCTGGTATGAGTAAAGTGAGAGCGTCGTTGCTGTTCCGCTCAGGTCTTTGTGTGCGGCCCTCTGTTCTACGAGCTAGATACTGATATCTACCAGTCGGAGTGTTGGATCTCGATTTATCTGGTATCTTGACACGGCATTCCTATCTGCCACAGTCATACACCAGTCATTGAACACTTCCAAGAACGTCAACACAGATCTAGGCATGACCAAAGATGAACACCGAAATATGAATTCAGTCAATATTGTAGTACTTGTCGAGACATGCAAATAGCAAAGTGAGAGCGTCATTGCTGTACCGCTCAAGTCTTAGTGTGCAGCACTGTGTTCGACGAGTTAGAAACTGATATCATCCGGTTGAATTGTTGGAGATTAATTTGTCTGGTATCGTTAGGCGTCATTGTTACCTGCCACAGTCATGCGGCAGTCATTTTCACACTTCCAATAATATTGACACAGATCTAGGCATTACCAGAAATGAACACCGATCTCAATATTCAGTCACTCTTGTAGTACTGGTCGAGGCCTGGTATGGGTAAAGTGAGTGCGTTGTTGCTGTTCCGCTGAGGTCTTTGTGTGCAGCCCTGTGTTCGACGAGCCAGATACTGATATGTACCGGTCGGAGTGTTGAATTTTGATCTGTCTGGTATTTTGAGACGGCATTCATATCTGCCACAGTCATACGGCAGTCATTGTAACACTTCCAAGAACGTCAACACTGGTCTAGGCATGACCAAGGATGAACACCGAAATATTAATTCAGTCACTTTTGTAGTACTGCTCGAGACCTGAAAAGAGTAAAGCGAGAGCTTCATTGCTGTACCGCTCATGTGTTAGTGTGCAGCCCTGTGGTGAAAGAGTGAGATACTGGTGTTCACCGGTCGAAGTGTTGGATCTTGATATGTCTGGTATTTTTTGACGTCATTCCTAGCTGCCACACTCATAAGGCAGTCATTGTAACAAATCCAAGAATGTCAAAACAGATATCGGCATGACCAGAAATGAAAACCGAAATGAATATTTAGTCACTCGTGTAGTACTGGTCGAGGCCTGGTATGGGTAAACTGAGTGCGTCGTTGCTGTTTCGTTCAGGTCTTTGTGTGCAGCCCTGTTTCGACGAGCCAGAAACTGATATCTACCGGTCGAAGTGTTGGATCTTGATTTGTTTAATATCTTTAGGCGGAATTCATACCTGCCATGGTCATACGGCAGTCATTGTAACATTGTCAAGAACATCAACACATATCTAGGAATGACCAAAGATGACTCTGAAATGAATATTCAATCACTTTTGTAGTACTCATCGAGGCCTGGTATGGTGAAAGTTAGACCGTCGTTGCTGTTCCGCTCAGGTTTTTATGTGCCGCCCTGTGTTCGACGAGCAAGGGATTGATATTTTCCGGTCGAAGTGTTGTATCGTGATATGTTTGGTATCTTCAGGCGTGATTCTTAACTGCCACAGTCTACGGCAGTCATTGTAACACTTCTAGAAACGTCAACATTAATCTTGGCATGACAAGAGATAAACACCGAAAAACATAATCAGTCACTTCGTTGTACTGGTCGAGCCCTGGTATGGGTCAAGTGAGAGCGCCGTGGCTGTTCCGCTCAGCTCTTTGTGTGCAGCCCTGTGTTTAACAAGCCATATACTGATTTGTAATGGTCGAAGTGTTGGATTTTAATTTGTCTGTTATATTTTTTTAATAGACGGAGTTTCTACCTGCCACAGTCATACATCAGTCATTGGAAAACTTCCAAGAATGTCAACACAGATCTAGGGATGACCAGAGCTGATCAACGGAATGAGGAATCAGTCACTCCTGTAGTACTATTCGAGGCCTCAAATGGGTAGAGTGAGAGTGTATTTGCTAGACCGAACAGGTCTTGGTGTGCAGCACTGTTTTCGACAAACCAGATGCTGATGTTTACCGGTCGAAGTGTTGGATCTTGATTTGTTTGGTATATTTGGGCGAAATTCATAACTACCGCGGTCATACGGCAGTCATGGTAACTCTTTCAGAAACCTCAACACAAATCTAGGAATGACCTAAGTTGAACACCGAAATGAATAACCAGTCACTCTTGTAGTACTGGTCGAGGCCTGGTATGGGTAAAGTAAGAACGTCGGTGCTGTTCTGCTCTGGTGTTAGTGTGCAGCCCTGTGTTCGACCAGTAAGATACTGATGTTTACCGGTCGAAGTGTTGGATCTTGATTTGTTTGGTATCTTCATACGGCGTTTATAACTGCCACAGTCATACGGCAGTCAATGTAACAATTACAAAAACGTTTTACGCAGATCTAGGCACGACCAGAGCGGAACACCAAAATTAATAGGCACTCACTTATGTAGTACTGGTCGAGGCCTGGTATGGGTGAACTCAGAGCGTCGTTGCTGTCCCGCTCAGGTCTTAGTGTGCAGCCCTGTGTTCGACGAGCCTTCAACTGATATTTACCGTTTTAAGTGTTGGATCCTAATTTGTCTGGTATCTTCAGCCGGAATTCATAACTGCCAGAGTCATTCGGCAGTCATTGTAACACTTCCATAAACGCCAACACAGATTTAGGTATGACCGAAGAAGAACAACGAAATTAATAAGCAGTCACGATTTTTAAGCTGGTCTTGGCCTGGTATAGATAAATGAGATCGTCCTTGCTGTTCCGCTCAGGTCTTTGTGTGCAGCCCTGTGTTCGACGAGCCTGATACGAATTTGTGCCGGTGGAAGTGCTGGAGTTTGATTTGTCTGGTATCTTCAGACGGAATTTCTACCTGCCACAGTCATACGGCAGTCATTGCAACACGTCCAAGAACGTCAACACAGATCTAGGCATGACCAGAGATGAACACCGAAATTAAAAATCAGTCACTCTTGTAGTACTCGTGAAGGCCTGGTATGGGTAAAATGAGAGCGTCTCTGCTGGACCGAGAAGGTCTTAGCGTGCAGCACTGTGTTCGACGAGCCAGATACTGATATTTACCGGTCGGATTGTTGGAGTTTGATTAGTCTGGTATCGTTAGACGACGTTGTCAACTGTCACAGTCATACATCAGTCATTGTAACACTTCCGAGAACGTCACCACAGATCTAGGCATGACCAGAGATGAACAACGAAATGAATAGTCAGTCACTCCTGTAGTACTGGTTGAGGCCTGGTATGGGTAGAGTGAGAGCGTCTTTGCTGGACCGAACAGGTCTTAGTGTGCAGACCTGTGTTCGACGAGCCCGATACTGATATTTACCGGTCAAAGTGTTGGATTTGAGTTTTCTGGTATCTTCAGACAGCATTCCTATCTGCCACAGTCATATGGCAGTCATTGCTATACTTTCAAGAACGTCAACACAGATCTAGGCATGACCAGAGATGAACAATTATATGAATAATCAGTCACTCGTGTAGTACTGGTCGAGGCCTGGTATGGGTAAAGTTAGAGCGTCGTTGCTGTCCCGCTCAGGTCTTCGTGTGCAGCCCTGTGTTCGACGAGTAAGATACTGATGTTTACCGGTCGGAGTGTTGGACTATGATTCATGTGGTATCTCTAGACGGATTTTCTAACTGCCACAGTCATACGGCAGTCATTCTAAAACTCTTCAAAACGTCAACACAGATCTAGACATGACCAGAGATGAACACTAAGTTTCATACTCAGTCACTATTGGAGTACTGGTCTACACCTCGTATGCTTAGAGTGAAAGCGTCATTGCTGTACCCCTCATGTCGAAGTGTGCAGTCTTGTTGTCGATCAGACGAAAACTGTTTTTTACCGTTTGAAGTGTTGCATCTTGATATGTCTGGTATCTTTGGACGGAATTTCCAACTGCCACAGTCATACGGCAGTCATTGTAACACTTCCAAACACGCCAACTCAGATCTAGGCATGACCAAAGATGAAAACTGAAATGAATTATTAGTCACTCTTGTAGTACTGGTCGAGGTCTGGTATGAGTAAAGTGAGATCGTCGTTGCTATTCCGCTCAGGTCTTTGTGTGCAGCCCTGCGTTCGACGAGTAAGATACTGAAGATTACCGGTCGGAGTGTTGGACTTTGATTTCTGTGGTATATCTGGACGGCCTTTATACCTGCCACAGTCGTACGGCTGTCATTTTAACACTCTTAAAAACGTCGACACAAATATAGGCATGACCAGAGATGAACACAGAAAAACATAGTCAGTCACTCTTGTAGTACTGGTAGAGGCCTGGTATGGGTAATGTGATAGGGTCGTTGGTGTACCGCTTAGGTGTCGGTGTGCAGCCGTGTTCGACGAGCCATATACTTATATTTACCGGTCGAATATTTGGATCCTGATTCGTCTGGTATCTTTCAACGGCATTCCTAACGCCCATAGTCATACGGCAGTCATTGTAACACTTTCTACAACGTCAACACAGATCTATGCATGAACAGAGATAAACACCGAAATAAATAATCAGTCACTCTTGTAGTACTGCTCAAGACTCGAAACGAGTGAAGTGAGAGCAACATTGCTCTACCGCTCAGGTCTTTGTGTGCAGCCCTGTGTTCGACGAGTAAGATACTGATATTTACCAGTCGAAGTGTTAAATTTTCGTTTTTGTTTGGTATATTCCGACGGCATTCCTGACTGTCACAGTCATACGGCAGTCATTGCAACACTTCCAAGAACGTCAACACAGATCTAGGCGTAACCAGAGATGAACACCGAAAAGAAAAACGAGTAACTGTTTTTGCACTGGTCGAGGCCTGGTACTGGTGAAGTGAGAGAGTCTCTGCTGAACCGCTCAGGTCTTAATGTGCAGCAATGTGTTCGACGAGCCAGATACTGATATCTAAAAGTCGAAGTGTTTGATCTTGATTTGTCTTGTAGCTTTAGACGGCATTGCAAACTGCCACAGTCATACGGCAATCATTGTACCACTTTCGAAAACGTCAACACAGATCTAGGCATGACCAGAGATGGACACGAAAATGAATATTCAGTCACTCTTGTATTACTGGTCGTTGCTGTACGGCTCAGGTCTTAGAGTGCAGCCCTGTGTTCGACGAGCGAGATACTGATATTTACGAGTCGAAGTGTTAGATCTTGATTTGTCTGATGTCTTTAGACGGAATTCCTAGCTGCCACAGTCATACGGCAGTCATTGTAACAATACCAAGAACGTCAACGCAGATCTAGGCATGGCCATAGATGAACACCGAACTGAATAATCCGTCGTTGTTGTAGTATTGGTCGAGGCCTGGTATAGGAAATGTGAAAGCGTCGTTGCTGTTCCGCTCAGGTCATAGTGTGCAGCCATGAGTTCAACAAGCACGATACTGATATTTACCGGTCCGAGTGTTGGATTTGTATTCGTCTGGTATCTTTAGAGGGCATTCCTAACTGCCACAGTCATATGGTAGTCTTTGTAAAACTTTCAAGGACGTCAACACAGATCTAGGCATGACCAGAGATAAACGCATAAATGAAGAGTCAGTCAGTGTTGTGGTACTCGTCGAGGCCTGGTATGGGTTATATGAGAGCATCGTTGCTGTACCGCTCAGATCTTAGTGTGCACCCCTGTTTTCGACAAGCCAGATACTGATATTTCCGGTCGAAGTGTTTAATTTAGATTTTTGTTGTATTATTAGCCGGAATTCCTAACTGCCACAGTCACAAGGCCGTCATTGTAACACTTCCAATAGAGTCAACGCAGATGTAGGCATGACCAAACATGAACACCGAAATGAATAATCAGTCGTTCTTGTAGTACTGGTCAAGGCCTGGTATGGGTAATGTGAGAGCGTCGTTGCTTCTCCGCTCAGCTCTTAGTGTGCAGCCCTGTGTTCGACGAGCCAGATGCTGATATTAGCCGGTCGAAGTATTGCGTCTTGATTTGACTGGTATCTAAGACCGAATTGCTAACTGCCACAGTCATACGGCAGTCATTGTAACACTTCCAAGAACGTCAACACAGATCTCGGCATGACCAGAGGTGAACCCCCGAATGAATAACTAGTCACTTTTGTAGTACTTATCGAGGCCTGGTATGGGTAATGTGACAGCGTCGTTGCTGTAACGCTCAGACTTCAGTGTGCAGCCCTGTGTTTGACAAGCCCGATGCTGATATTTAGCGGTCAAAGTGTTGGATTGCGATATGTCTCGAATCTCAAGACGGAATTCCTACCTGCCATAGATATACATCAATCATTGTAACACTTCCAAGAACGTCAACACACATCTAGGCATGACCAGAGATGAACACATAAATGAATCGTCAGTCACTCTTGTAGTACTGGTCGAGTCCTGGTATGGGACATGTGAGAGCGTCGTTGCTCTAGTGCTCAGGTCTTCGTGTGCAGCCCTGTGTTCGACGAGCGAGATACACATATTTACCGGTCGAAGTAATGGATTTTGATCTGTCTGGTATCTTGAAACATAATTCCTAACGGCCATAGTCATACGGCAGTCATTGTAACACTTCCGAAAAGGTCAACACAGATCTAGACATAATAACCACAAATTAACACCGAAATGAATAATCAGTTACTTTTGCAGTACTTGTCGAGGCCTGGTATGGGTAAGGTGAGAACGTCGTTGCTGTACCGCTAATGTCTTTGCGTGCAACCCTGTGTTCCACGAGTGAGATACTGATGTCAACCGGTCGGAGTGTTGAATTTTGATTTATGTGGTATCTTTAGACGGGATTACTAACTGCCACAGTCATACGGCAGTCATTGTAACACTCTTAAGAACGTCAACACAGATCTAGGCTTGAATAAAATGAACACCGAAATGAAATATCAGTCCCTCTTGTAGTACTGGTATGGGTAAGGTGATAGCGTTCGTGCTGTATCATTCAGGTGTTTGTGTGCAGCTCTGTGTTCGACGAGCCAGACACTGATATTTGCTTGTCGAAGTATTGGATCTTGATTCGTCGGATATCTTTGAACGGAATTCCTAATTGCCACAGTAATAAAGCAGTCAATGTAACACTTTCAAGAACATCAACACAGATCTAGGTATGACCAGAGATGAACTCCGAAATGAATTATCAGTTACTCTAGTAGTACCGGTCGAGGCCTGGTATGGGTAAGGTGAGCGCCTCCTTGCTGTATCGCGCAGATCTTAGTGTGCAGCCCTGTGTTCGACGAGCCGGATACTGATGTAAACCGGTCGTAGTGCTGGATCTTGATTTGTCTGGTATCTTTAGACGGAGGTTTTACTGCCACAGTCATACGGCAGTCATCGTAACACTTCCACGAACGTCAACACAGATCTAGGCATGACCAGACATGAACACCGAAATTATAAATCAGTCACTCTTGTAGTACTGGTCGAGGTCTGGTGTGGGTGAAGTGATAGCGTCGGTGCTGTACCACTCAGGTGATTTTCTGTAGCACTATGTTCGACGAGCCAGAGACTGATATTTGCCGGTCGGAGTATCGGATCTTGATTCGTCTGGTATCTTAAAACCGAATTCTTAACTGCATCAGTCATAAAGCAGTCATTGTAAACCTCCCAAAAACGTGATCACAGATCTAGGCATGACCAGAGACAAACACCGAAAAATATTATCAGTCACGTTTGTAGTACTGTTCGAGACCTGGTATAGGTAAGTTGAGAGCGTCGTTGCTGTACCGCTTAGTTCATTGTGTGCAGCCCTGTGTTCGACGAGTATGATCCTGATATTTGCCGGTCGAAGTGTTGGATCTTCATTCGTCTGGATTCTTTAGATGGCATTCCTATTTGCCACAGTCATACGGTAGTCAGTGTAACAATTCCAAAATCGTCAACACAGATCGAGGCATGACCAGAGATGAACACAGAAATGAATAATCAGTCACTCCTGTAGTACTGGTCAAGACCTGGTTTGGGTAAAGTGAGAGCGTCCTTGCTGTACCACTCAGGTCTTAGTGTGCAGCCCTGTGTTGGACGAGCCAGATACTGATATTTACCGGTCGGAATGTTGGATCTTGATTTATCTGGTATCTTTAGACGTAATTCCTATCTGCCACAATCATAAGGCAGTGTGGTGTCTTCTTTTTTTGCGTGTTGCTTCGCCCGTGCAGCAGTTACCTGTTCCTCTTGGGCATGTGTGCTTTTCTTCTAGTGGCGATCTTGTCTCCCCGCGTCACTTGTATTAATTTGCATTTCAGAATTCGTTTTTTTATTTGTCTTTTGGTGTTTTTTTTGTTTGGTTTGGCCCGTGTCGTTGTGTTCTCGTACCCGGTACGTTAGCATCTCACTTGCTTTACCCATTTATTTGCGTTTATTTTGTTTTGGTTTTTCTCTGTTTCACAGTCTGTGACCACAGAATATGTATCTTTCTAGGATTAGGAATCAGGACAGGGACTGGGTGTACTGATGTGGTTAAGTAGAAAGAACGGGTTCAATGTGAAGACAACACACACAGCCATACGGCAGTCATTGAACACTCTAAAGGACGTCAACACAGATCTAGGCATGACCAGAGATAAACAACGAGATTCATAAGCAGTCACTCCTGTAGTACTGGTCGACACCTTGAATGGGTAAAGTGAGAGCGTCGTTGCTGTACCGCTCACGTCTTAGTGTGCAGCCCTGTGTTCGACGCGCCAGATACTGAAATTTACCAATCGAAGTGTTGGATCTTGATCTGTCTGGTATTTTTGGACCAAATTCTTGACTGCCAGAGTAATTCGACAAGCATTGTAACGCTTCCAAGAACGTCAACACACATCTAGGCATGACAAGAGATTATCATAGAAATGATAAATCAGTCATTCGTGTAGTACCGGTCGGACCTGGTATGGGTTAAGTGAAACCGTCGTTGCTCTACCGCTCAGGCCTTAGTGTGCAGCCCTGTGTTCGACGAGTACGATACTGAAGTTTACCGGTCAAAGTTTTGGATCTTGATTTGTCTGGTATCTTCAGGCGGAATTTCCAACTGCCACAGCTATACAACAGTAATTGTAACACTTCCAAGAACGTCAATACAGATCTAGGCATGACCAGAGATTGACACCGAAATGAATAATGAGTCACGTTTGTAGTACTGGTCGAGACGTGGGTTGGGTACAGTGAGAGCGTCGTTGCTGTACCGATCAGGTCTTCGTGTGCAGCCCTGTGTTCGACGAGCCAGATACTGATATTTACCGCTCAGAGTGTTGGATTTTGATAAGTTTGGTATATCAAGACGGCTTTCTTAGCTGCCATAGTCATACGGTATTCATTATTACATCTCCAACAACGCCAACACGGATCTAGGGATGAACAGAGATGAACACCGAAATGAGTATGCAGTCACTCCTGTAGTACTGGTCGAGGCCTGGTATGGGTGAAGTGAGAGCGTCGTTGCTGTACCGCTCAGCTCTTAGTGTGCAGCCCTGTGTTCGACGAGCCAGATTTTTATATTTACCGGTCGAAGTGTAAGATCTTGATTTGTCTGGTATCTTTAGACGACATTCCCAATCGCCACAGTCATACGGCAGTCATTTTTACACTTCCAAGAACGTCAACACAGATCTACGCCTGGCCAGAGATGAACACCGGAATTAATACTCGGTCACTCTAGTAGTACTGGTCGAGACCTGGAATGGGTGAAGTTGGAGCGTCTTTGCTGTACTGATTGGATCTTAGTGTTCAGCCCTGTGTTCGACGAGCCAGATACTGATATTTACCGGTCGAAGTGTTTGATCTTG
Organism: Saccharina japonica; assembly: GCA_008828725.1. Lineage (NCBI taxonomy): Eukaryota > Phaeophyceae > Laminariales > Laminariaceae > Saccharina > Saccharina japonica. The sequence continues at coordinate 62,519 of MEHQ01004087.1, forward strand.
ATTTGTTTGGTATCTTTGGATGGAATTCCTAGCTGCTACAGTCATACGGCAGTCATTATAACACTTTCGAGAACATCAACACTTATCTAGACATGACCAGAGATGAACACCGAAATGAACAATCAATCAGTCTTGAAGATATATTTCGAGGCCTGGTTCGGGTAAAGTGAGAGCGTCGTTGCTATAATGCTCGTGTCTTAGTGTGCAGCCCTGTGTTCGACGAGACAGATACTGATACTTACCGGTCGAAGTGTTAGATTTTTTTTTGTGTGGTATCTTTAGACGGATTTCCTAACTGCACACGTGGCCGTCTTGGGTACCCTGCTGCACACCTTGCCAGCATGTATACCCTGTGCAGTATCTTTATAGACCCTTGCAGGGTGTCGACACCCTCTGCCGTGATGGGTACAGATCACCCTGGCAGGTTATAGGGACGCATACTGCATGCTGCCAAGATATTGCGCTTTGCAGGGTGTCGACACCCTCTGCCGTGATGGGTACAGATCACCCTGGCAGGTTATAGGGACGCATACTGCATGCTGCCAAGATATTGCGCTTTGCAGGGTGTCGACACCCTGTGGACACCCTGGCAAGGTGCTACTACTGTACAGGGTATGTCACGCAATACCTTGGCAGCATACAGTATGCGTTCTTACCTTGCCAGGGTAATCGGTACCTACCATGGCAGGGTGGCGACACCCTGTACAGGGGTTTGTACCGTACAGTGTATGTCACGCATTTCCTTGTCAGAATGCAAAATGCATCTATACCTTGCCAGAGTCATCTGTACCTACCATGGCAGGGTGTCGACACGCTGCACAGGGTTTTGTACTTTACAGGGTATGTCACCCAATACTTTGGCAGCAGGGTGAGTATGCGTCTCTACCCTGCTAGTAGTGTTCTTTAAACGTGCCATGACAGAACAGCCGATTTTCTTGATTGAGAACTGCCTTTCCGATGAGAATGAAAATCGAAAATATTGGTTTTTGAATAGTAAGGGATATAATTCCATGACAGACATTTTTTTCAATGTAAACTATTGTCAGTTCAGACAACCGTCGATAACAAAAAAACGAAATCGGCGTCGTCAGTCTCAATATATCGAAGATACCAGAAAACCTGGATTTCTGGGCGAGGTACCTCGCTCATAAATGCAAATTCCCTTAAATCCTTGATTTTTCGAGCCTATCAAGGTTAATTTCGATTTGTTTTTTGTGGATCGATTCCTACCACCGAGGAACATATTATCTAGGTCAAGTTTTGATCGTGAGCGAAATACTACTCTTAAACAATAACAAAACTCAAAAATCGATTGTCATTCTCATCGGAAAGGCAATTCTCAATTATTTAGAAAAATCGGCTGTTACAGGATGTCGATACCCTACACAGGGTGTTGATACGGCCTCAGGCGCCAGGCGAGTGCTTGCGCAGGCAGACGAGCTCAAGGTGCTGTTATTCTCCAGCAGTAGACATAAACCAGATATATATATATATATTATAGGACTTCGAAGTGGCGAGCAGAGAGCACGCGACAGACGATCGGATAGAACTGGCACGCATTCTACTTCACTAAAGCCTCACCACATATATGAACTCCCTAATATATGAAACCGTCATTGTACCTGCTGTATCGAGTGCAAGCACAATCAATATCCTCCCTGCTTTGCAGTCGATACTGTGTGACACCACACATCCGCAGTGTACATACCGAACAAGTGTACAGTCCCATCAACTAATATCCTCCCTGCATGATGGACAGTATGGCAATAAAGCATCGCAAACATGGTCACACCTCACAGCTGTCCCGAAAACCACAAATCATCATCCCGAATCAATATCACACATTCCAAATTCACGTACCGAATGTGGACCGCAATGTCCCAAAACCTCAAGCAAATTCAAAGTACTGAATACCAGAAATTCAAGCAAATTCAAACAAACTCAAATACCAAAATCTAAACCATACTGGCTCAAACTTCAACAATCTTCCAAGACACTCAGCTGCCGCAACTAGGACACAAGGCCTCGGTAATCAGGCGGTCATCAGCTCGGTGTCAACAGGTCAATACAGGTTTGTCCAGTAGTACCAACTTCAGAGACCAAAATCTAAACCATACTGGCTCAAACTTCAACAATCTTCCAGGACACTCAGCTGCCGCAACTAGGACATAAGGTCTCGGTAATCAGGCGGTCATCAGCTCGGTGTCAACAGGTCGATACAGGTTTGTCCAGTAGTACTAACTTCAGATACCACTGCACGTTGCAAGAATCTCGAAACTCTGAAAAATCTTCAATACAAATCTCAATACCGTACAATGTATTCTCGGAACTACCAGACCAGCCGTTATCATCATTGAATATCTCCCTGACAATCAACAATACAGCTCCCGATCACGGTTCGACCAAGAACAGTATATCCGCACAGCAGTATCCACTATTTTAATCAGTAAACAGGCAGAATTTTCAATGCCCGAAAACCATCAATCAAAAACCACAACCCAACCTTAACCCCACCAGCCCAATCAGAAACTCATTCAATATCCTCCATTCTCGAATCCTCGTTCAATCAGTCAACCAGTCAATCAATGTATTTTCCGAACTATCAGAAAAGCCGCCCAGACCAGACAGCCAGAGACGGTATCACCATTGAGATCGACTCTAAAACTAAAAATAAATCTCAGATCCTCATTTCAGTCGGTCAACCAGTCAATCAATGTATTTTCCGAACTACCAGAAAAGCCGCCCAGGCCAGACAGCCAGAGACGGTATCACCATTGAGATTGACTCTAAAACTAAAACAATAAATCTCAAATCCTCATTCATACGCAAACGTAATTTATCCGACCGCGTGGTATGGTTTCAAGCTTACAGCAGTAGTTATTACGCCAACTTATCATCGGGGAAACGTGATCTCCCCTTGCCACGAGCTGCTGGTATAATCAAGAACCTTCGAGCGATTTCCACACAAGGAAAGCTCTGAAGTGTACTATTTTATCACCAAGCAACAATGCCTCAAGAACAGCGTTTTAACCAACCAATAGTAGTGCGCGGAAAGACAAAACGCATTCATAAATATATTCATCAAGATTCGAATGGCGTGATCAGACAACAAGTGCAAGTGCATATTTCACATCGCCAACAAAGAGCACATAGTAACTGCTATATGATTACGTGTTTAAAGCACCTACTCCACTTATACTCCTCCTGCTTTTAAGTACGTACATAGCATTTGTGCTACATGATTGATGATCAGAACCATCTCGTACCTATAACTGGTTCGTTACGGAGGGAGGGAGGGAGAGAGGGCGGAAGAGCACACAACATACAGCAGTCAATCTGAGTCGCCCAAAACATATTTTCACTCGGTATCAATGCTCCACTCCATCGCATATTCATATCATATCACAACGCCCAGAATTTTCCAACATCGTATTATACCAACCATGATAACCTTATCTGAGCAGTAGTACGTTCGCAGTTGCGTTGTACCATGGTATAACGCAGTGTCTTATATGTATGCATGGATGTATATACGACCTTCGCGATCATAAAACTGTCCGCACACAGAGCACTACCGTTTACATCAGGTACACACAAAATAAGCATACGAAAATGCTCATAAATCATGAAAACCACCGCACGCATATACCTGGTATACTCACAGCAGTATAATAGTACTTCTCGTACAAATAGCAAAAACATCGCAGACAGACAAAATAACCGTATGAGCATGTTCCAAGTACCTTCCCCTGTTGATTACAGGTCCAAGTAAAAGTTACAGCAGAATTGCTGCATGTCGGCTATTATCATACGTATACTGATGTGTTGCTATCTGACAAGGTTAGTACGTGCAGTGTGGTAGCACAGCGTTCGAAGCAAAGCACACAACCGAAACATAACAATGTCGGCTCGTCAAGTGCTCGTCACGTGCGTACTCAATCAATCCTATCATGCGTGCATCATATTTCATCCTCCCCAAGCCCCAACCCAATTACGTAGTTCATCGTCTCGCGCAAAATAACGAAAGACAACAGAACCAACTACTCGTATTCAGTATAATGATAGGTGGTCCAAACAAGCCTTTTCTACGACACACCTACTATTAATATACCTGAACAGCAGTAGCGGCATCTTCGTACGTATCATCAAAAACATCATCAAAAACAGGGGGAAAGGCAATCGATCAGGCAGCACGAACACAGCGTATACCTCAATCAGGGCTGAACGGAGGCATGAGCCCAGCACCCAGGCGCCATTGCGGTCCAGCTTCCATGCTGATCCAAACACAACCTTGCTGTAGGTGGTGTTGCTTGCCGCCGCCCCACCCGTCCTTGCTCCCCTGCTGCTGCTGCTGCTGCTGCTGCTGCTGCTGCTGCTGCTGCTGCTGCTGCTGCTCCTCTTCCTTCTCCTCCTCTTCCTCCTCTTTCCGTTGCTCGAATGATAACAGGGCTCCGTGTGCCAGCACCAAGCGACTCGCCACTACCAGGGCGTGCTGCTCCGCCTCGAGGTCTGCACGCGTGCCTTCCGCGGGCGGTGGCGGAGGCGGTGGTAGAGGCGGCGGTGGCGGCAGCGGCGGTGGCAACGGCTGATGCTCCTGCTCCTCGCCCATCCCAACGCCGTCATCCCCGACTCCTACTCTACTTTCCTCCTCCTGAGACCCCCTTCCACTCGCACATAAAACCATCTCTCCGACCTTTTTCTCTTCCGCGTGTGACGGTTTCTTCGTCACCGCGGGGTGGGTTCCAGCGTGGCGCGCAAACGGAGCCACCTGCTCTTGCGCGCCCGGGTTCACCCAACAAACCGGCTCAAAGGGGCTCCTCTCAACCGGATGCAGCTGCGGCAGGGCCCTCTGCCCATCCTGTGCACTGCTGCCGCTCCGAGAGGTCTGCACTCCACTAAGCTCCTCAGCTTGTTCTTCTCTGTCCTCGTCACCCATATCTTCTCCTTTTTCTCCTCTCGTCGCTTCCTCATCAAATTCGGGGGTGGGCGCAGAGCGGGTATGGTTTGCAGCAGTGGCCAACGTGCCGGCTCGAGCCTCCTGCTCTTGTCGCACTGATGTCCCAGCTGCTTTCCTCCTTTGCTCTGCCGTTGCCCTCTCCGAATCAGCGCGCTGGGCCTCGCTTGGCGTGGCACGCAGCTTCGCTATCATCTTCATCCGAAGGGCTGTCAGCTTCGCTGCTGCTAACTCTCTCCTCAGCGCCTCCATCTTCTCACGAAAGGCTACAACTGCAGCCTCATCCATCTTGTCTTGCTGCTGCTTTTGCTGCTCCGGCTGCTGCTGCTGCCGCGATGGCGTCTGCTGCTGCGGCTGCGCTGTCGGCACCGGCACCGTCGGGAACGGCGGTGGCGGCGGCGGCGGCGGCGGCGGCGGCGGCTGCAGCGGCGAAAAGAGCGGTGACGGCGGTGGTTGAGGCGGGGGTGGTGACGCTGATGCTCGCACCGGTGCTGGCGGCGGTGGCGCTGGCGCTGGCACTGGTGGACCCGGCGCTGGCACTGGTGCAGCTGGCGCTGGCACTGGTGCTGGCGGCGGTGGCGATGGCAGCTCGAACCATGCTTCCGTCTCTTCCAGGGGTTCCGGCACCCCCGGCGACGGCGTCGGCGCCGGGGGTCCATCTCCCCATGCCGCAGGCAGTAGCCCAATGAACGCCTCCCTCGGGTGCTCCCAAGTAACATCTCGAGAGTACGATCTGCGGCCGGACGGGAGCAGGATCTTTAGCGTGTTGATACGGCCTCAGGCGCCAGGCGAGTGCTTGCGCAGGCAGACGAGCTCAAGGTGCTGTTATTCTCCAGCAGTAGACATAAACCAGATACATATATTATAGGACTTCGAAGTGGCGAGCAGAGAGCACGCGACAGACGATCGGATAGAACTGGCACGCATTCTACTTCAATAAAGCCTCACCACATATATGAACTCCCTCATATATGAAACCGTCATTGTATCTGCTGTATCGAGTGCAAGCACAATCAATACAGGGGTTATGGTTGTGCATAGTGTGCATATCGTGCAATGTCAAGGTGTTAACACCCTAGCAGGGTGTGGTTGTGTTTGTCACCCTGCCAGTATACTAGGATCATTCCTTTGCACGGTATCAAGACCCTGTGCAGCGTAATATACATACGGTGCAGGGGGTGTGTTGTTAATTTCGCGCAGTCCCTCAATTTCCCCTTGAGGTGCCCTCTGTAACGCTGCCAACACGAGCGCTACAGTTAGACCCCGGCCGTGTTAGTAGGCGTATCCAGATGTGTCTATCAAGAGCTATTCATACTATATTTTAACTCAGCTCAACTCGTCGGGGTATATGAGATATCAAGCAAAGGGCGCAAGGGTTCTTCGTGCAACGCGGCACTGGGGTGTTTTTGGTGTCCCCGTAAAAAAAAAGCCTCCCCAAGACTATACAAAATGTATATTTTGCGAGCAAACCAAAAGAGCAAATGGATGCCTGCGTCAGCCTCGCGATGAACGCTAATGGCTATCATGGGAGTCTCGGAGCAGAGACTACGGGCACACAGGAAGTGCAACAAGGACGAAGCAGCTGGACGAAGGGCCTTAGGCGGGCATGGATTGGCGAGCCTTGATGAGCGGCAGCTGTTATTATTAGTTTTTATTTTTTTGCGGTCACACGTGGTCACGTTTAGAGGAAAAAACAGTTGTGACCAGCGCGCCCGAAGACCTCCATTCTCCTCATTCTCCTTTGTATGACCCACCACCGTTCCTGGGTACCTCCTTTTGGCAAGCTATGTGTTTCCGTTCTTGACTTGTACTGAACTTTGGTAGACGAAATTTATAAAGATCGTTTACGCATATGTATGAAGACTAACTGATCCTTACATTTCCGGCTGAATTCGTCCAACAGTACGAGTAGTGTACCCGAGGTACCAATCAGTTTACGAAAAAAATGTCAACGGTCAGTTTTTTTACAGCAGCATCTCATACCTTGTATACCCGTACTGCTTATCAGAGTATATTTGTGCCAGAGGGTAGTATATACTCGGACTCTATTTTGCACCGATGTGGACGCCCATACATATGTATATAATACCTGGTACCTTGTTTGTGTCCGCTGTACGTACGTACGAGTACGTGTGGTGCTACTTTCTGGACTGCTGTTATTGCTATTGCTGCTGTAGATGGGTTATATAAGGACTACCTGGTACAGTACTACTATTGCTGTACGTACTGGTGCTGCTGTATACTGATGTAACTCTGCTGTTGTTGTAGTTGTTATTGTTGGTAGGTGGATCGGTTGGTGCGTTTGAGTATCGATCGGTTGGTGCGTACGTACGTGGTTGGGTGGGTGGGTCGGTGGTTCGGTGGTTGGGCGTGGGTGAGTCGATGTCGGTAAGTACGTGATAGTGGGTGGGTGGGTGTCGGTGTGGGTCGGCTGATACGTGGTTGACTGTGTGTGTGGATCGTGACCCAGTTCTTATTTTATATTTTTGTTTCTGTCCGCTATTACACTTCCGGCCCTCTCATAAGAAAGTTCCCCACAAGAAACTCAGCCTAACCATTACGGGGGAAATAAGGAAGTCGACAGCTATTATACTGAAGTTAGTGTGGGACACACCCCTTTCTCAAATAAGAAAGTCAGCCTAAGCCCCATTTCTGGTTTCTTATGAGCGGGCCGGTACTGTATACCGGCCCCGCCCTGGTATGGTTCGGGGTACCACTAGTAGTATGTATATAATACCTGGTACTCCGTAAATTCATCTCTAAATCTTCAGCAAATGACGAATTCGCATGACCCCTCCTTCGTAACTATCCATGGTTTTGGTTTGTTTTGTGAATGTGTACCACACTTTACGGGTGTAAAATGTACCAGAAGGTTCCTCTTCATGAGTGCTTGACTTGGAACCCGGGAGGTGTCGCAATTTTTAGAAGGGAGGCATCGTCATCATGCGTCCCTGTGCGTATTCCGAGTACAGTTGTACAGCAGTAGTACAGCAGTACTCGTAGTACAGGAGAGCAGTAAAACTACATCAGTAGCGACTCCTCTATGCAAAATCATATACCCTGGTACGAGTTTTCACCTTTGTAGAAATCAACTACTGTGTGCAGCAGCACTACGTTCATGCAGAAGAAGCTGTAAGCGTATTGTATTTTGATTGACAGCTTACGTTCTGGCCGACGGCCGGTCACCGTGCATTTTGAGAGTAGGCTTACGCAGCAGTAACAAGCAGTACAGCACTACAGTACGATAGCTGCAGTGGTGCATGCATCGGACACAGCACTATACCAGAACGTGTATTGTAAGCGCAATAGTACCTCGAAAAGAAAATACCATCCGTCGGTCTCCTGGTCGCTTGGTGTTCGGGGTGTTGGCGTTGATACTACTGTACACCTAGTATATTCAGAAGTTAGATATTTCAGCACATCGTCGGCGTTAGCAGGAACTACGTTTTTGCGTATGTGTCATGTTTTCCTTGTAATAATAAGCTTGTGCTTGCGTTCAAAAAACACAGACAATGCGCACAGAGCGTACTGGTCTTGATTCTAACTTTTTGTTACTTGACATCTTGTGAATACCTGCTTCTACGCCCGTCGACTTGACGAAGTGCTTTTGACGGGAAAGCGTAGTCATTGTCTCTGTCCGTTTCGTTTGGTGTCACCTTGGTAAAGCTGCTCCTCACACCTTCGGATTGTGTATCATGACGCGTTTTCATTGCTGCAGGCACAGCAGCCTCTTCTGAACGCGACCAGACGGAAAACTATGGGGAGCCTAAGAAAACCAGGCTATGCAGCAGAGTGCGCATGTGTGGAGACGGGTATGACCGTCGGTCGATAAGCAAATATCGGCGAGACTAGGAGCGAAGCCTATATGGGTGGAGGGTGGAGATGTATTTCGAAAACACAGTTTCTCACGGCCGGTGCAGCTTCTTTGCCAATGTGAGTTTTGTTCAGGCCGTCTAGAATGTGCCTGTGAATTGCTGTTGTTGTGCGGTTGATAGCCGAGAGTCATTTATCTCAGTTTTTTTTTCGACACGCATAAACAGCTAGCTTTCACCGATGATGGATATTTGAAGCTCGGCGTCCTTTACACATCCAAATTGTTTTCCTAATAACTACCAGGTACCAGGTATCCGGGCACTCAGAATGATGACTTCTTCGTTTTGTGTGTGCACATAATGCAACCTCTAGTGTTACGTTTGCTCGCGCCTTCGCTCGGTTTTCTGCGGCGTTGTTCTCGGTCGCAAACCTCGATCGCCCGTTCGGTAGTTTGCTGGCGGCCTGGGGCTGCTTCGTCTGCCGCGCCGTTGTCCGCTGTCGTACCGTATACAATACCTGGTATACACTTTCGCTCTACGTATAATTCTCTGCGTGTACATAAGACAAGGTTTCGGTTTTGAAAAAGAACTTCACGATGATGCGCAAAAACAATCGGTGCACCCAGCTGAATGGAAATTATGGTACACCCAAGTTTTATATAGGTTTTAAAGTTTACTCGTAGTGCATCAATAACCCCGATTCCACGGCCGATACGTGGGATGACGGTGCGACGTTTCGCGCTCTCGATTTACGGTTCGCGCTTCACGTCCACGGTCTCCGGCGGCCCCTGCGGAGGGTTCAATATATTTCTACACCTTGTGGGTGAAAGCAGGGTGCTAACTGGGATCAGATCTGAGTGGGATCAGTACCTGGTGGAAGCACGCGGTGCAACACCTGCCCCCTCTTCGCACCCTGCGCCCACCCGAACCTGATCCCACTCGGGTCTGATTTAGTTTGGCACCCTGCTCCCACTCACAAGGTGCAGGAAAGAAATCAGCCCTCGGCAGGAGTCGCCGGAAAACGTGAGCGCCAAGCGCGAAGCGTGAACGGGCGTACCACGTATCGGTCGTAGGATTAGGGTATCGGGTGCACAACGAGTACACTGTAAAACCTACCAGGTACCCGGTAATAAATAACAATCTGGGTGCACCATGATCCCCACCCAGTTGGATGCACGGCGATTGTCCGCACAAACGCACCCTAACCTGCCGAAGGAAATTGTGTACCCCGGTGTATTGGCTCGTGTGATCTTGCGTAGCGGGATGTTTGAAATATCACTTCAATCTCCAATATACTGGTAGACTGAACCGTATGCATGTCCCCTCCGAAGTTAACTTTGTGTGTACACATATATTTCCTACTCGTCTGTGCCCCGCCTATATTATCTTCGGATGCTGCGGCAGACGGGGCGGACGAAGGTGGCAACGATGGTGTACTGGACCCCCTGTCCTATAGAGCGTGGCGTTTGACATCTAGAATGTGTGTGCCTAATTTTGCTCTAGTAACTAATCACCATCATCATGCCCGTTTTATCGCGTTGCATGTTACATGTGACGCCTGTTGTGCATGTTATATTTTTATTTATAATGTATTTCCAAAACGTCTACCGGTGTAGTGTATCTTTACGCACACCCGTGCGGAACGCTGTACTTGCTGATATTATCTTTTGATACACATTGTTTTTCTTTGAAGTGCGATATTCTAGTATATATGTACCATGTTTTAGTTCCTCCTTTAAAGTGCTATTATGTTCGTCTCAACATATTATTTTCGCGTGTCTTTCCCTCTCGTATGTTCCCTCTTATATCTTCAGGTGACGGAGCGTACGGCGTCAACAGAAATGACAACAAGTGGTTTCTGCAGGCTGACTACGATAGCGTCGCGCCCGAAAATAATATATAATAGGAACATAGCGAGAACCTGTCCGCGGATTTAATTGATTGCGAATAATTAAAGAGACGGGGTGATTAATACCACGATCTGCTGCGTTGTAGGTAGTTTTACCCGTTTACAGGTCCCCCCTGCTCGCGCAATCGGGGTTCCCAGAGTTCCACGAGAAAGGGAGTTGGCAATGGGCATCTGCGGCATGTCACGTTATTGTGTCGGTCCCTCCGGACGGTTGTAATTTGTGTGCGCACAAATACGAGCGGATGTAAGCGACGGTTAATAAGGGTTTAAATTTAGATACCTTGCAAAACATCGTGCACATGGAGTATGGAGAATGTGCAGCATGTTTGACTTTTGCAACGTGTGTGTACAAATACTGCCAACACTGTCGAGGTACTAAACAGTTAAAATACGTTTGCACTTACAAGCCGGGCAAGGTGACCGCCCTGGTAAGCTGGAAAGTGTTTGAATGCTCTGCTGTACGGTATATTGAGGTGTATCAATGACACTGACAGGATGCTGGACCCCCGACACCGGCAGAATGTCTCCAAATGAAAGTTCAGACGTCCTGCCGTCCTTCTAGGGTGTCACACGCTGTTCGAAGCTATTCTTTATTTTTTGTGTTTGGGAGGGTATCAGACACTCTGTCGGCATTACGGTGTTTGAGAAATAATATGACAATGTATACCACATTTGAATTGTTAAACCCTGTATATTATTGGATTTAATCAGCACAATCGATACTTTGCCAGATAAAGGCAGGGTGTTAAACGCTGCACACTGTTCTTTATCTGTTTCAGAACATTGAACGCCCTGTCCGAATCTAATAAGGGTGACAACCTCTGTACAGCATCCGACACCCTGCCAGAAACCTGACAGGGTGTCAAACCCTGTACAGGGTGACCACACCCTGTCAGATTTCGGGCAGGTTGTCTCACCTTGTACAATGGTATTTCCCGTCAACAACACTGGCAGGGGGGCAGCCATCAAATGCTAGCAGGGTATCAACGTCGAAAATTCGCAGGGTGTCCACGTCAAACCCTGTACAGCATCCGACACCCTGCCAGAAACCTAACACGGTGTCAAACCCCGTACAGGGTGACCACAGCCTGTGAGATTTCTGGTAGAGTGTCTCACCTTGTACAATGGTATTTCCCGCTAAAACCACTGGCAGGGTGTCTACGTGAAACACTGTACAGCATCCGACACTCTGCCAGAAACGTAACGGGCTGTCAATCCCTGTACAGCATTGAGACACCCTGTGAGATTTTCACCAGGGTGTCTCAGCTTGTACATTGGTATTTGCCGCCAAAAACACTGGCAGGGTGTCACGGTTAAATGTTGACAGGGTGTCTACGTCAAATGCTGGCAGGGTACCCAAGATGGCCACGTGTGTGCCACAGTCATACGGCAGTCATTGTAACACTTCCAAGAACGTCAACACAGATCTAGGCATGACCAGAGATAAACACCGAACTGAGTAGTCATTCACTCTTGTAGTACTGGTCGAGACCTGGTATGGGTAAAGAAAAAGCGTCGGTGCTGTACCGCTCAGGTATTACTGTGCAACCCTGTGTTCGACGAGCCAGATACTGATATTCACCGGTCGCAGTATTGGATATTGATTTGTCTGGTATCTTTGGACATAATTCACAACTGCCACAGTCATTGTCACACTTAAAAAACATCAACACAGATCTATTAATAGGCATGACCAGAAATGAACATCAAAATGAATTATCAGTCACTGCTGTAGTACTGGTCGAGGCGTGGTATGGGTAATATGAGAGCGTCGCTGCTGTGGCCGAGGCCTGGTGTGGGTGAAGTTAGAGCGTCGTTGCTGTAACGCTCAGGTCTTTGTGTCAAGCCCTGTGATCGACGAGTAAGATTTTGATATTTACCGGTCGGAGTGTTGGATTTTGATATATTTGATATCTTTAAACTGAATTCCAAACTGCCACAGTCATTCGGTAGTCTTTTCAACACTACCAAAAAAAGTCAATACATATCTAGGCATGACCAGAAATGAACACCAAAATTAATTATCAGTCACTCCTGTGTACTGGTCGAGACCTGGTATGGGTGAAGTGTGAGCGTCGTTGCTGTACCGCTCAGATCTTACTGTGCAGCCCTGTGTTCGACGAGCCAGATACTAATACTTACCGGTCGGAGTTTTGGATCTTGATTTGTCTGGTATATTTAGAAGGAATGTTGAACTGCCACAGTCAGACGGCAGTCATTGTCACACTTCCAAGAACATCAACACAGATCTAGGCATGACCAGGGGTGAACACCGAAATGAATAATCAGTCACTTTTGTAGCACTGGTCGAGGCCTGAAAAGAGTAGAGTCAGAGCGTCGTTGTTGTACCACTTGGGTCTCTGTGTGCAGCCCTGTGTTCAACGAGTAAGATGCTGACACTAACCGGTCGGATTGTTGGATTTCGATTGGTTTGGTATCCTTAGACGAAAATTCTTCACTGCCACAATCATACCGCAGTCATCGCAACACTTCCAAGAACGTCAACACAGATCTGAGGATGACCAGAGATAAACACCGAAATGAATATTCAGTCACTCTTGTAGCACTGGTCGGGGCTTGAAATGAGTAGAGTGAGAGCGTCAATGCTGTACCGCTCGGGTCTTTGTGTGCAGCCCTGTGTTCGACGAGTAAGACACTGATACTAACCGGTCGAAATGTTTGATTTTAACTGGTTTTGTATCTTTAGACGGAATTCCCAACTGCCACAGTCATTCGGTTGTCATCATAACACTTCCAAGAACGTCAAGACGGATTTACGGATGACCAGAGATGAACACCGAAATTAATTTTCAGTCACTCTTGTAGAACTGGCCGAGGCCTGGTATGGGTAAAGTGAGAGCGTCGTTGCTGTAACGCTCAGGTCTTTGTGTCAAGCCCTGTGATCGACGCGTAAGAGTTTGGTTTTTACCGGTCGGAGTGTTGGAGTTTGATATATTTGATACCTTTAGACGGAATTCCCAACTGCCACAGTCATTCGTTCGTTTTTGTAACACTTCCAAAAGCTTCAACACAGATCTAGGCATGACCAGAAATGAACACTAAAAACAATTATCAGTCACTGCTGTAGTGCTGGTCGAGGCGTGGCATGGGTAAAGTGAGAGCGTCGCTGCTGTACCGCTCAAGCTTTATAGTGCAGCCCTGTTTTCGTCAAGCCAGATACTGATATTTGCCGGTTGAAGTGTTGGATCTGTATTCGTCTGGTATCTTAAAACGGCAATTCCAAACTGCCACAGTCATACGGCAGTCATTGTCACACTTCCAAGAACACCAACACAGATTTAGGCATGACCAGAGATGAACGCCGAAATGAATATTCAGTCACTCTTGTGGCACTGGTCGAGGCCTGAAATGAGTAGAGTGAGAGCATCACTGCTGTACCGCTCGGGTATTTGTGTGCAGCCCTGTAATCGACGAGTAATATACTGACACAAACCGGACGAAGTGTTAGATTTTACTTGGTTTGGCATCTTTAGACGGAATTCATAACTGCCACAGTCATTCGATAGTCATCGTAACACTTCCAAGAACGTCAACACAGATCTAGGGATGACCAGAGATGAACACCGGAATGAATAATCAGTCACCCTTGTAGTACTGGCCGAGACCTGGTATAGGTGAAGTAAGAGCGTCGTTGCTGTAACGCTCAGGTCTTTGTGTGCAGCCCTGTGATCGACGAGTAAGATTTTGGTATTTACCGGTCGGAGTGCCGGTCGCCCCGGTGGGCTAGCAGGTAACCACGAAGCTTGTTACCGTTAAGGTCACGAGGTCGAGACCCACCGTGTGCATGCTCGTAGGGACTTTTTGTCGCAAACACAATCTTGACTAGCTGAAAGCGCGAAAGCGTGAGTAAGCAAAATTCCATCAAAATCGACGAGCCTTGAGAAGGCTGAACCCTCTGCGCGATACAAATCATAGCAAGAATCGTAGTGGGAGAGGAGGGAGAGGAGCCTACTTTGTGACCCCGGATCTAAGTTACGACTTGGGAGGGAGAAAGACGAAAGTGCGAAAAAAACAAATGAAATGAAAAAAAAAACGATCAATAAAAACAACGTACGAAAAACAAAGTGTTGGATTATGATATATTTGATATATTTAGACGGAATTCCCAACTGCCACATTCATTCGGTAGTTTTTGTTACACTTCCAAAAGCGTTAACACAGATCTAGGCATGACCAGAAATGAACATCGAAATGAATTTTCAGTCACCCCTGTAGTACTGGTCGAGACCTGGTATGGGTAAAGTGAGAGCGTCGTTGCTGCACCTCTCAGATCTTGCTGTTCAGACCTGTGTTCGACGAGCCAGATACTGATATTTACCGGTCGGGGTATTAGATCTGGGTATTTCTGGTATATTTAGAAGGAATGTTGAACTGCATCAATTATACGACAGTCATTGTCACACTTCTAACAACATGAACACAGATCTAGGCATGACCAGAGATGAACACCGAAGTGAATAATCAGTCAATCTTGTAGCAGTGGTCGAGGCCTGAAATGAGTAGAGTCAGAGCGTCGTTTTTGTACCGCTTGGGTCTCTGTGTGCAGCCCTGTGTTCAACGAGTAAGATGCTGACACTAACCGGTCGGAGTGTTGGATTTCGATTGGGTTGGTACCTTCAGACGGAAGTTCTTCACTGCAACAATCATACAGCAGTCATCGCAACACTGCCAAAAACGTCAACACAGATCTAGGGATGACCAGAGGTAAACACCGAAATGAATTATTAGTCACTCTTGTAGTACTGGTCGAGACCTGAAATGAGTAGAGTGAGAGCGTCATTGCTGTACCGCTCGGGTCTTTGTGTGCAGCCTTGTGTTCGACGAGTAAGATACAGATACTAACCGGTCGAAGTGTTTGATTTTAATTGGTTCGGTATCTTTAGACGGAATTCCCAACTGCCACAGCCATTCGGTTGTCATCATAACACTTCCAAGAACATCAAGACCGATCTAGGGATGACCAAAGGTGAACACCGAAATGAATTATCAGTCACTCTTGTAGTACTGGCCGAGGCCTGGTATGGGTAAAGTGAGAGCGTCGTTGCTGTAACGTTCAGGTCTTTGTGTCAAGCCCTGGTATCGACGAGTAAGAGCTTGATATTTACAGGTCGGGTTGTTCGATTTTGACGTATTTGATATATTTAGACGGAATTCCCAACTGCCACAGTCATTCGGTAGTTTTTGTTACACTTCCAAAAACGTTAACACAGATCTAGGCATGACCAGAGATGAACCCCGAAGTAAAATATCAGTCACTCCTGTAGTACTGGTGAAGACCTGGTATGGGTGAAGTGAGAGCGTCGTTGATGTACCGCTCAGATCTTGCTGTGCAGCCCTGTGTTCGACGTGCCAGATACTGATATTTACCGGTCGGAGTTTTGGATCTTGATTTGTCTGGTATCTTTAGAAGGAATTTCGAACTGCCACAGTCATACGGCAGTTATTGTCACACTTCCAAGAACATCAACACAGATCTAGGCATGACCAGAGATGAACACCGAAATGAATAATCAGTCACTCTTGTGGCACTGGTCGAGGCCTAGAATAAATTGAGTGAGAGCGTCATTGTTGTACCGCTTTGGTCCCTGTGTGCAGCCCTGTGTTCGACGAGTAAGATACTGACACTAACCGGTCGCAGTGTTGGATGTCGATTGGGTTCGTATCTTTAGACGGAAATTCTTCACTGCCACAATCATACAGCAGTCATCGCAACACTTCCAAGAACGTTAACACAGATCTAGGGATGACCTGAGAAAATCACCGAAATGAATATTCAGTAACTCTTGTAGCACTGGTCGAGGCCTGAAATGAGTGGAGTGAGACCGTCATTGCTGTACCGCTCGGGTTTTTGTGTGCAGCCCTGTGTTCGACGAGTAAGATACTGATACTAATAAGGGCGTGTCTTAACTTCACTTCGCGGGCATTGGAACGGAACGAACGTAAAATTATTTGCCTGAAAAAGTGGTGCTGATTGGATATTGAAAAATAAAAACACAGAACAGATTCCAAGCGTTCCAAGCTGTCCGTAAATTTGTAAAGAGGAAGCGTATGTGTCAAAACAGTAATCCTTGTTCAGCAGAACCGAACGGCCCACTTGGAACGAGATTTACGACAGTTGATTGGTGCTGGAATGTTGCAACTGGTTGCGACATTTGCTGGGAGGCCCACCAGGGCATGAGGCAAAATGAGATGACATGGGAGCACGCGATGGAGCACGTGCAGACGCCACAGGTCTCGCCTGCGGTAGGAGCCACGCGATACGGCCATGGCCTGTATAGGAGGCTCACGAGGGAAAAATTCGGGTGGCGAACGAGACTGTGGCGATAGATATCTTGCAAAAACGCTGGGCCGATGTTCACAGAAGCACCAGGATACCTCGTCGAGCCGCGACGGCGATATCATAACTTCTAGATTTGTCCCGAGGGTGCCACTTGGACGGCTAGCACTGCTTGGTCTGAGGCATGGCAGGCGCTCTATTTGCGTGTGAAGCTATCCTCTGTACCAGGAGCACTCGCTGCCTACGTGACGGTACCCCTGTCCTAGAGTCCAGCTGCACAGTCCCGAGGCAAATTTCATGGGTTACTTTCTGTTGCGGCCTGTTCCAGGATCGGGTGCCTAAAAATTCGATCGGACACAAACCGCAAAAACAGCATGGAATGGAACGAACGAACGCGAATAGTCTCGTTCCGTTCCAGCCATTCCAAGCTATCGAATGGAGTTAAGACACGGCCTAACCGGTCGAAGTGTTTGATTTCAATTGGTTCGGTATCTTTAGACGGAATTCCCAACTGCCACAGTCATTCGGTTGTCATCATAACACCACCAAGAACGTCAAGACCGATCTAGGGATGACCAAAAGTGAACACCGAAATGATATATCAGTCACTCTTCTTGTAGTACTGGCCGAGGCCTGGTATGGGTAAAGGTTTTTTAGATTCTAATTGGTTCGGTATCATTAAATGTCAATTCCAAACTGCCACACTCATTCGGTAGTCATCATAACACCTCCAAGAACGTCAAGACCGATCTAGGGATGACCAAAGGTGAACACCGAAATGAATTATCAGTCACTCTTGAAGTACTGGCCTAGACCTGGTATGGGTAAAGTGAGAGCGTCGTTGCTGTAACGCTCAGATCTTTGTCTCAAGCCCTGTGATCGACGAGTAAGATTTTGGTATTTACCGGTCGGAGTGTTGGGTTTTGAAAGATTTGATATCGTTAGACGGAATTTCCAACCGCCACAGTCATGTTATAGTTTTTGTAACACTTCCAAAAACATTCACACAGATCTAGGCATGACCAGAGATGAACACCGAAGTAAAATATCAGTCACTCTTGTTGTACTGGTCGAGACCTGGTATAGGTGAAGTGAGAGCGTCGTTGTTGTACCGCTCAGATCTTACTGTGCAGCCCTGTGTTCGACGAGCTAAAAAATGATATTTACCGGTCGGAGTATTGGATCTTGATATTTCTGGTATCTTTCGATGACAATTCCAAACTGCGACAGCCATAAGGCAGTCATTGTCACACTCCCAAGAACATCAACACAGATCTAGGCATGACCAGAGATGAACACCGAAATGAAAAATCAGTCACTCTTGAAGCACTGTACAGTGATAGCGTCATTAGTTTACCGCTCGGGTCTTTGTGTGCAGCCCTGTGTTTGACGAGTAAGATACTGATCTTAACCGGTCGAAGTGTTGGATTTTAATTGGTTTAGCATCGTAATACGGGATTCCTAACTGCCAAAGCCGGTCGCCCCGGTAGTGTAGTGGTCAGCTTCAAAGACTACTACCATTGGTACCCAGGATCGAATCCCACCGTGGTGAGAGATTTTGTCTTTATTTGAAAAAATAAAAAGGAACCAATTGCTGAGAGCGCCTTCGTGGCGTGGGTAGGCGGAATCCGACGCAAGTCGACGAGGGAAGAAAGTGCTGAAACCTTCTCGCGATAAAAATGCAAGGCAAGAACCGTAGTGGGGGGTAGAGGGAGAAGAGCCTACTTTGTGACCCCGGATCTGAGTTACGTCCAGGAAGGAGAGAGAAAGGAAGGGTGAAGATAATAAATGGGATGAACAAAAAAAAAAAAAAAAAACAGTCATTCGGTAGTCATTGTCACACTTCCAAGAACATCAGCACACATCTAGGCACGACCAGAGATGAACACCGAAATAAATATTCAGCCACTCTTGTAGCACTGGTCGAGTTTTGAAATAGGTAAGAGTGAGACCGTCATTGTTTTACTGCTTGGGTCTTTGTGTGCAGCCCTGTGATCGACGAGTAATATACTGAAACTAACCTGTCGAAGTTGGTTTAGATTATAATTGGTCCTGTATCTTTAACCGACAATTCCAAACTGCCACACTCATTCGGTAGTCATCGTAGCACTTCCAAGAACGTCAACACAGATCTAGGGATGACCAGAGATGAACACCGGAATGAATAATCAGTCACTGCTGTAGTACTGGCCGAGGCCTGGTATGGGTAAAGTGAGAGCGTCGTTGCTGTAACGCTCAGGTCTTTATGTGCAGCTATGTGATCGACGAATAATATTTCGATACTTACCGGTCGGAGTGTTGGATTTTGAAACATTTGATATCTTTAGATGGAATTCCCAACTGCCACAGTCATTCGGTAGTCTTTGTAACATTTCCAAAAACGTCAATACAGATCTAGGCATGACCAGAATAGAACACCGAAATAAATCATCAGTCACTCCTGTAGTACTGGTCGAGACCTGGTATAGGTGAAGTGAGAGCGTCGTTGTTGTACCACTCAGATCTTACTGTCCAGCCCTGTGTTCGACGAGCGAGATACTCATATTTACCGGTCCGAGTTTTGGATCTTGATATTTCTGGTATCTTCAAACGACAATTCTAAACTGTGATAGTCATACCAATGACTTCCAAAAACATCAACATAGATTTAGGCATGACCACAGATGAACATCGAAATAAATAATCAGTCACTCTTGTAGCACTGGTCGAGCCTGAAATGAGTAGAGTGAGAGCGTCATTGTTGTACCTCTCGGGTCTCTGTGTGCAGCCCTGTGTTCGACGAGCAATATACTGATATTTCACTGGTCGGAGTGTTGGATTTTGATTGGTTTGGTATCTTTAGCCGGAGATTCTTCACTGCCACATTCATACAGCAGTCATCGTACCACTTCCAACAACGTCATCACAGATCTAGCCATGACCAGGGATGCACACCGAAATGAATATTCATTCACTGCTGTAGTACTGGCCGAGGCCTGGTATGGGTGAAGTGAGAGCGTCATTGCTGTACCGCTCGGGTCCTTGTGTGCAGCCCTGTGTTCGACGAGTAATATACTGATACTAGCCGGTTGAAGTGTTGGATCTTGATTTGTCTGGTATCTTTGGACGGCAATTCCGAACTGCCACAGTCATACGGCAGTCTTTCTAACACTCCCAAGAACATCAACCTAGATCTAGGCATGACCAGAGATGACCACTGAAATGAATTATCAGTCACTCTTCATGTAGTACTGGCCGAGGCCTGGTATGGGTAAAGTGAGAGCGTCGTTGCTGTAACGCTCAGGTCTTTGTGTCAAGCCCTATGATCGACGAGTAAGGTTTTGATATTTACCGGTCGGAGTGTTGGATTTTGAAATATTTGATATCTTTAGACGGAATTGTCAACTGCCACAGTCGTTCGTTATTATAGTTCTTTATCACTTTCAAAAACGTTACCACAGATCTAGGCATGACCAGAGATGAACACCGAGGTAAAATCTCAGTCACACTCCTTTAGTACTGGTCGAGACCTGGTATGGGTGAAGTGTAAGCGTCGTTGCTGTACCGCTCAGATCTTACTGTGCAGCCCTGTATTCGACGTGTAAGATACTGATACTAACCGGTCGAAGTTTAGGATCTTGATTTGTCTGGTATCTTTGGAAGGAATTCGAACGGCCACGGTCATGCAGCAGTCATTGTCACACCTCCAAGAACATCAGCACACATCTAGGCATGACCAGAGATGATCCACAAAAACAAATAATCAGTCACTCTTGTAGCACTGGTCGAGGTTTGAAATATGTAGAGTGAGAGCGTCATTGTTTTACCGCTTGGGTCTTTGTGTGCAGCCCTGTGATCGACGAGTAAGATACAGATACAAACCGGTCGAGGTGTTAGATTTAAATTGATTTGGTATCTTTAGACGGAATTCCAAACTGCCACAGTAATTCGGTAGTCATCGTAACACTTCCAAAAACGTCAAGACGGATCTAGGGATGACCAGAAATGAACACCGGAATTAATAATCAGTCACTGCTGTAGTACTGGCCGAGGCTTGGAATGGGTGAAGTGAGAGCGTTGTTGCTGTAATGCTCAGATCTTTGTGTGCAGCCCTGTGATCCACGAAAAATAATTTCATATTTATCGGTCGCAGTATTGGATTTTGATATATTTGATATCTTTAGACGGAATTCGCAACTGCCACAGTCATTCGGTAGTCTTTGTAACACTTCCAAAAGCGTCAATACAGATCTAGGCATGACCAGAAATGAACACCGAAATAAATTATCTGTCACTCCTGTAGTACTGGTCGAGATCTGGTATGGGTGAAGTGAGAGCGTCGTTGATGTACCGCTCAGATCTTGCTGTGCAGCTCTGTGTTCGACGAGCCAGATAATGATATTTACCGGTCGGAGTTTTGGATCTTGATATTTCTGGTATCTTTAGATGACAATTCCAAACTGCGACAGCCATACGGCAGTCATTGCCACACTCCCAAGAACATCAACACGGATCTAGGCATGACCAGAGATGAACACCGAAATGAATATTCAGTCACTCTTGTGGCACTAGTCAAGGCCTGAAATGAGTAGAGTGAGAGCGTCAATGTTTTACCGCTTGGGTCTTTGTGTACCGCCCTGTGATCGACGAGTAATATACTGATACTAACCGGTCGAAGTGTCAGATTTAAATTGTTTTGGTATCTTTAGACGGAATTCCTAACTGCCACAGTCATTCGGTAGTCATCGTAACACTTCCGAAAACGTTAAGACGGACCTAGGGATGACCAGAGATGAACACCGGAATGAAAATTCAGTCACTGCTGTAGTACTGGCCGAGGCCTGGTATGGGTGAAGTGAGAGCGTTGTTGTTGTAACGCTCAGGTCTTTGTGTGCAGCGCTGTGATCGAGAAATTCATTATTGATATTTACCGGTCGGAGTGTTCGATTTTGATATATTTGATATCTTAAGACGGAATTTCCAACTGCCACAGTCACTCGGTAGTCTTTGTAACACTTCCAAAAACGTCAATACAGATCTAGGCATGACCAGAAATGAACACCGAAATGAATAATCAGTCACTCTTGAGCACTGGTCGAGGCCTGTAATCAATACATGAGAGCGTCATTATTGTACCGCCCGGGTCGTTGTGTGCAGCCCTGAGTTCGACAAGTAATATACTGACACTAACCGGTCAAAGTGTTGGATTTCGATTGGTTTGGTAGCTTCAGACGGAAATTCTTCACTGCCACAGTCATACAGCAGTCATCGCAACACTTCCAAGAACGTCGACACAGATCTCAGAGTGACCAGAGATAAACAACTAAATGAATATTCATTCACTCCGGTAGCACTGGTCGAGGCCTGGAATGCGTAGAGTGAGAGCGTCATTGCTGTATCGCTCGGGTCTTTGTGTGCAGCCCTGTGTTCGACGACGGTAGATACTGATACTAATAGGTCGAAGTGTTGGATTTTAATTGGTTTGGTATCTTTAGACGGAATTCCCAACTGCCTCAGTCATTCGGTAGTCATCGTACCAACTCCAACAACGTCATCACAGATCTAGCCATGACCAGGGATGCACACCGAAATGAATATTCAGTCACTGCTGTAGTACTGGTCGAGGACTGAAATAAGTAGAGTGAGAGCATCATTGCTGTACCGCTCGGGTCCTTGTGCGCAGCCCTGTGTTCGACGAGTAATATACTGATACTAACCGGTCGAAGTGTTGGTTCAAGATTTGTCTGGTATTATTGGACGGCAATTCTGAACTGCCACAGTCATACGGCAGTCTTTCTAACACTCCCAAGAACATCAACCTAGATCTAGGCATGACCAGAGATGAACACCGAAATGAACTACCAGTCCCTCTTGTAGTACTGGCCGACGCCTGGTATGGGTAAAGTGAGAGCGCCGTTGCTGTAATGCTCTGGTCTTTGTGTCAAGCCCTGTGATCGACGAGTAAGGTCTTGTAATTTACAGGTCAGAGTGTTGGATTTTGATGAATTTGATATATTTTGACGGAATTCTCAGCTGCCACAGTCATTCGTTAGTTTTTGTAACACTTCCAAAAACGGTAACCCAAATCTAGGGATGACCAGAGATGAACACCGAAATGAATAATCAGTCACTCCCGTAGTACTGGTCGAGACCTGGTATGGGTGAAGTGTGAGCGTCGTTGCTGTACCGCTCAGATCTTACTGTGCAGCCCTGTGTTCGACGAGCCACATACTGATATTCACCGGTCGGAGTTTTGGATCTTGATTTGTCTGGTATCTTTGGAAGGAATTTCAAACTGCCACAGTCATACAGCAGTCATATGTCACACTTCCAAGAAAATCGGCACAGATCTAGTATTGACCAGAGATGTATACCGAAATAAATTATCAGTCACTCCTGTAGTACTGGTCGAGATCTGGTATGGGTGAAGTGAGAGCGTCGTTGTTGTACCGCTCAGATCTTACTGTGCAGCCCTGTGTTCGACGAGCCAGATAATGATATTTACCGGTCGGAGTTTTGGATCTTGATATTTCTGGTATCTTTAGATGACAATTCCAAACTGCTACAGTCATTCCGTAGTCATCGCAAAACTTCCAAGAACGTCAACACAAATCTAGGGATGACCAGAGATAAAAACCGACATGCATCATCAGTCATTCTTGTAAGACTGACCGAGGCCTGTTATGGGTAAAGTGAGAGCGTCTTTGCTGTAACGCTCAGGTCTTTGTGTGCAGCCCTGTGATTGACGGGTAAGATTTCGATATTTACCGGTCGGATGTGTTGGATTATGAATTATTTGGTATCTTCAGACGGAATTCCCAACTTCCACAATCATTCGGTAGCCTTTGTAACACTTCCAAGAACTTCAATGCAGATCTAGTCATGACAAGAGGTGAACACCGAAATGAATTATCAGTCACTCCTGTACTACTGGTCGAGACCTGGTATGGGTGAAGTGGGAGCGTCGTTGCTGTATCGCTCAGATCTTACTGTGCATCCCTGTGTTCGACGAGCCATATACTGATATTTACCGGTCGGAGTTTTGGATCTTGATTTGTCTGGTATCTTTGGGCGGAATTCCTAACTGCCACAGTCATGTCACACTTAAAAAAACGTCAACGAAGATCTAGGTATGATAAGAAATGAACACCAAAATGAATTATCAGTCACTGCTGTAGTACTGGTCGAGATGTGGTATGGGTTAAGTGAGAGCGTCGCTGCTGTACCGCTCAGGCTTTAGAGTGCAACCCTATGTTCAACAAGCCAGATACTGATATTTGCCGGTTGAAGTGTTGGATCTTGATTTGTCTGGTGTCTTTAGACGGCAATTCCAAACTGCCAGAGTCATACGGCAGTCATTGTAACACTCCCAAGAACATCAACACAGATCTAGGCATGACCAGGAATGAACACCGAAATGAATAATCAGTCACTCTTGTAGTACTGGTCGAGACCTGGATGGGGGAAGTGAGAGCGTCGTCTTTCTACAGCTCATATATTTGTGTGCAGCCCTGTGTTCGACGATTAAGATACTGATATATAACGGTCGGAGTGTTGCATTTGGATTATTGTTGGTAATTTAGACGTCATTCCCAACTGCCACAGTCATACGGTAGTCATTAGAACACCTACATGAACGTCAATACAAATCAAGGCATGACCAGAGATGAACACCGAAATGCATAATCAGTCGCTTGTGTAGTACTGGTCGAGGCTTGGTATGGGTAAAGTGAGAGCGTCGTTGTTGTACCGCTCAGGCCTTAATGTGCAGCCCTGTGTTCGACGAGCCAGTTGCTCATATTTGTCGGTCGAAGTATTTGATCATGATTTGTGTGGATTATTTAGACGGAATTCCTAACTGACACAGTCATACTGCAGTCATTGAACACTCCCAAGAACGTCAACACATATCTAGGTATGACAAGAGATGAACACCAACATGAATAGTCAGTCACTCTTGTAGCACTGGTCGAAACCATGAATGGGTAAAGTGAGAGCGTCGTTGCTCTACCGCTCAGGTCTTTGTGTGCAGCCCTGTGTTCGACGAGTAAAATACTGATGTTTACCGGTCGGAGTGTTGCATTTTGATTATTTTGGTATATTTAGACGGCATTTCCAACTGTCACAGTCATACGGTAGTAATTGTAACACTTCTAAGAACGTCAACACAGATATAGGCATGACCAGAGATAAACACAGAAATGAAAAATCCGTCACTATTGTAGTACTGGTCGAGGCCTGGTATGGGTAAAGTGAGAGCGTCGTTGCTGTACTGCTCATCAGGTGTTCGTGTATAGCCCTGTCTTCGACGAGTAATATACTGATATTTACCGGGCGGGGTATTTGATCTTGATTTGTTCGGTATCTTCAGACGGCAATTCCAAACTGCCACAGTCATACGGCAGTCATTAATATAATGCCCAAAACGTCAACACAGATCTAGGCATGACCAGAGATGAACACCGAATAAAAAAGTCTGTCACGCTTTTCGCACTGGTTGAGACCTGGTATAGGTTGAGTTTGATCATTATTACTGTACCGCCCAGGTCCTCGTGTGCAGCTATGTGTGCGACGAACGATATATTGAGATTTACCAGTCAGAGTGTGGGATCTTGATTTATTTGGATTCTTTAGATGGGAATTCCTAACTTTCACAGCCATACAGGAGTCATTGTAACATTGCCCAGAACGTCAACACAGATCTGGCCTTGATCAGAGATGAACACCGGAATTAATAACCACTTCCTCTTGTAGGACTGGTCAACACTTGGTATGGGCTGAGTAAGAGAACCGTTGCTGTACCACCCAGGCCTTTGTGTGCAGCCCTGTGTTCGAAGAGCCAGATACTGATATTTACCGGTCGGAGTAATGGAGCTTGATTAATTGGGTATTTTGGACGGTATTTCCAAACGGCCACAGTCATACCGCAGTCATTGTAAGACTGCCCAGAACGTCAACACAGCTTAGCGCTTGACGAGGGATGAACACCGAAATAAATAGTCAGTCAAGATTTTCGTACTGGTCGAGACCTGGTATGGTTTGAGTCCGAGCATCGTTGCTGTACCGGCCAGGTCTTTGTGTGCAGCCCTGTGTTCGATGAGCCAGACACAAATATTTCCCGGTCGGAGTGTTGGATCTCGATATGTTTGGATGTATTCATTTCGGTGTTCATCTCTGGTCATGCCTTGATCTGTGTTGACATTCTGGGCAGTGTAACAATGACTGCCGTATGACTGTGGCAGCTTAGAATTGCCTTCTAAAGATACCAAACCAGTAAAGATCCAACACTCCGACCAGAATGTGGCTCGTCGAACACAGGCCTGCGCACAAATACTTGGGCGGTACAGCAACGATGCTCTAACTCAACCTACACCAGGTCTCGACCTGTACGAAAAAAGTGACTGATTATTCATTTCGGTGTTCATCTCTTGTCGTGCCTAGATCTGTGTAGACGTTTTGGGCAGTGCTACAATGTGACTGCGGTATGACTGTGGCAATTTGGAATTGCGGTCTAAAGATACCAAACCAATCAAGATCCAAAACTCCGACCGGTAATTATCAGTATATGGCTCGTCGAACACAGGACTGTACACAAAGACCTGGGCGATAGAGCAAGGACGCTCTCACTTCACCCATACCAGGTCTCGACCAATACTACCGGAATGACTGATTTTTGAATTCGGTGTTCATCTCTGGTCAAGCCTAGATCTGTATTGGCGTTCTGGACAAGGTAACAATGACTAACTACTGTATGACTGTGAAATATTTTTACCGTAAAAAATTCATCAGTCGTATATATATCACGTACATACCCAGGTATGTTGATACTGCTGTGCACACATACAGCAGTATATTAGGTGGATGGTCATATATATACAGTAGTAACCATCTGAGAACGGTACCTTTTTTTTTGTGGGTTCTGCCGATGGCTGTACTGAAAAAACCAAGTCGACAATTCACACGCCGGTTGTGTCCAACAATGCCCTGAGTGAAAATGAAAATTCGCGTTCGCGTCGATTTTTATATTTTTCAGTTTTGCTTTAGTTATAGCCTTGAAAGGCTATTTTTGGTAAGGATTTCAAATGGTCAATTTTCAATATATTTATTTTCGGCTGGCTCAGGAAACCACATTCTAGACCCGATATTGAAAATGTGTTCCCGGAGGATTGTGGTGACAAGCTATACGATCATCATACAAGTTGTATTGTAGTAAAATATCCATTTTTGATGGCGCTGAAAATTTTTCCGTTTT